>JANFPS010000090.1:0-42638 GCA_024703675.1 Drosophila nebulosa | reverse complement strand
ATAATTTACGTAGAGATCAAAGGGGAAAAAGATAATTTCGTGGGCCGACGCGCTATCGAGGATAACAATACAAGACTTACAAAATATACAAACAAGTAACAAAATTCTGAGAGTCACTATCAGAAATCAAAGTAAACAGTCAAATTCTGGCCAGGAAAAGAAAAAGAAAATAATATAAAAGAGTTGCGAAAGTAATCTCCTAATGCTTCTAAGCCCAATGTATATGATGCCATTGTAAATGACGAACTACGAAAAGTAGTGACCTTGCGAATAACTAATTCTTTAAGCACATTCAAACATGGCAAGAAAATTATAGCAAGAATTGACATTCGCGATATGTATACCAATGGAATTCTCGACTTAGGTAAATTTTTTCAAAGGCTCGAAAAGAAGCCGGTATACTTAATATCAGCAAAGTCAAAGTGGCACCGAGCGAAAAGATCTTTGAATCAACTTTAATAGATACTTTTAAAAATATGGGCAATAAAATATTGAGATTATTAAGAGTAGCGCTACTCAAGCCGGTGACCCTATTATCAAATAATGATATAGAAAAAGAAGCAATACTGTTTACGTTCCACGATGACCCTATACAAGGAGGTCATACGGGAATATCAAGAACTATGGCCAAAATAAAAAGGCATTACTATTGGAGGAATATGACACGAGATATAACTAAATATATAAAAAAAATGTAATAAGTGTCAAAAAGCAAAGATAACAAAGCATACAAAAACTCCGTTAATCATAACTGCCACAACTGGCTTTTGACAGGGTAATTGTGGATACGATCGGTCCACTTGCAGTAACTTTAATCTGCGATTTAACAAAATATCTTGTAATAATACCAATAAAAGACAAATGTGCAAAAACAGTAGCGAAAGCTATATTTGAAGATTTCATTCTGCAGTACGGTCCAATGAAGACGTTCATTACGGACATGGGAACAGAAATAGAAACTCAATAATTGAGATTTATGCAAAAACTTGAAAATAAAAAAATAACTTCAACAGCACATCATCACAGACTGTAGGCACTGTGGAGCGAAGCCACCGAACACTTAATGAATTTTTACGATCCTACATATCAGTTGACAAAACTGACTGGGATGTATGGATACGATACTTCTTTAAAAGGGGTAGTGGAAGAACAGATAAACGAATTGCTGCACGATGGCATAATCAGACCCTCACGGTCACCATATAATGCTTCCGTATGGATCGTACCAAAGAAGAGCAATAGCTCTGGAGAAAAGAAATATAGGGTAGTCATCGACTACAGGAAGCTAAATGCAGTCACAGTTTCGGATAGATATCCTATCCCAGATATCGGAGAAAAATTTGCTCAATTAGGAATAATAAATATTTTCTGTCTGATTAAAAAGGGGGTTTTCACAGATTTTTTCAGGAATTGATATCAAAAAAAACGGCATTCACAGTAAAGGCGGAAAATATGAATTTAACCCCCCTTTTGGGTTTAAAAATTTCCCCTTCCATTTTCCAAAGAGCTCTGGAGAACCCTCAGAGAGAAAATCGGGGAAATACGTTAGTCTATATCACGAATAATCATTTTTAGTAAAACGAGGGGGAAAACTTTTAAAAATCTAGCTAGTGTTTTTTCCACTCTGTAAAAGGAAAATAGAAAATTGTTTTTCCCAAAAGAGCCTGGATGATACCTCAGAGAGCAAATGGGGGAAAAATATTTAGTCTTATCGCGACATAATAATTTTGGAAAAACAGAGGAGAACATCTTCAACACCTAGCTAGTGTTTTTTCCACTCTGTAAAAGGCAAATATGAAGTTCAAAGGGAAAAAAGCGATTCTTTAAGCAAACTTTAAAATTTTTTGGGGAGTATGATCCCTAGAGTGAGTGAAACTAATCCTAAAAAGGACGGCTATTAAAAATTTTCCAATCCAAAAAAAACTTTGAAGAACTTACGACATTCTTGGGATAGTGCTATTATCGTAGATTCGTAAAAAGGATTTCGAAAAATTTGGGCCCAAGCCCAAAACCAACCTGCTTTGCGGTGAGTTTGAAAGATCAAGCAAGACCAGCTCAGAAAAAGTCGAGGATGTAACTTTGTCGATCTGACTTTATTTGTGATTTCCCATTGAAAACAGAGTTTTAATAAGCCCTTTGGGGGCATTTTGGAGCAAAAGGGGGAAGACCCAAAAAATTTTCATCCGGTACGTCAGCAAAAAAAAGAAAAAACGCTACCAACGAAAAGGAAATTTTGAAATAGTGTGGGCTCTACAGAAGTTAAGAATGTACCTCTAGGAAAACCCCCAAGGGATATACCACAGATCATAAACCCCCTTCCCTTTTCCCCTTTAGCAAAAAAAAATTAAATTCTTTAAATTAAAAAAAGTTATTTTGAGAATTTGATTACATTTAAAATATAAACCGGGTGTTCAAATATGGTAGCGATGGTTGTCAAGAAATCCAAATATATTAACGCCAGTAGACATAGCTACGGTTAAAGGACGAAACTCTGGTAATGAACCTTCCCCCCAGGGAATTCCGATCAATTTTTTCAAAAACCAAATTTTTATTTTATAGATATTATCCCGAGCAAACCCTTTTTTAGAACATCCAAAGGGGCTACCGAAAGACAATCTAAATTTACTCCAAGTCTGTTTGTTAAAAATCTTGAAAGAGAAAAGGTTTCCCCAACCTAAAAAAGGTATTTTTACCTCCGAGGCAATTTGGGCAGAATAAGGAGATAATCCTTTGCTTTTTAGGAATTATAAGGTAATACACCAAAGACAAGTTGAGGATTCACTAACGAAAATAAACAAGAAGAGTTTATAATCGGGAAACAAAAGAGCACACAAAACGCCTTTGAAAAAAAGCTAAAATTCTTTGACAATTTTTTTTTCCCCAAAATAAAGGGGGGAAAGAAAAAAGCAATAGTTACGCATGGCAAACTTGAAAATTTCAAAATATAAAGGGCACCCACCAAACGGTGAGATTAAGTCACCCCAATCCCTTTATATCCAGGCGAAATTATTACAGATCTATACTCACAAAAGCAAAATAATTCAACCCAATAGAAAAAATTCTCTAAATAGCAATAAAAAGGGTTTAGGTAAAAAGCGGCAAGCCCCTAAAAAACCACCTGAAAAGAACTTTTGATACCCTTTTGGGAAAACTAAAATTTGGGATAACGAGAAATCTCAAAATCAGCCTTATAAATTTTGCAAAAAAACCCCAACTTAAAAAAACAATCACATACACACCTTATGCTTCGTCCAACAACGGAAAAATTGAGCGTCCATCTACATAAAAAAAATCATGAGATGCCTTAAGCAACAAAACCAACAACAGAATTTGAGATTTTAAGTATTAAAGCAGTAATAGAATAACAGAAAAAATACACAGTACCCAAAAAAAAACCCAAATTTTGTTTCTTCTTTGAAAACCATTTAAAAAAGAACCCGAGAAAAAAAACCAAGAAAGAAAGAAAATTACAGAAAAATTTTAAAAAAAACAGATTCTGACCTAAATTATACAAAAAAAGAAAGACACCAAAAAAATTTACGATCCAGGTGTAATCATGTTAAAAAAAAAAAAAAGGGGTTATTTTCAAAATAAAACCCCCCGAGTTAAAAAGGAAAGTGTGGAGGATCTGAACTTAAATTAAAAAAAAATTAACAATAGTGCTAAAAACCTCAAGTATTTATGTACCCTACAGAAATTTTTTCCATTTTGTTTTGGACAAACCACCTCCTAGACTTTCCAAGTCCAGGGGAATTACGTTGGAAAAGGGATTAGCCGCACGGGAAAAAACCCTTACCTTCAAAAAATTCATGTAATAGAAGTAGAAAAATTGTATTGGCTTTACTGTTTTAAAAAAGATCGTTTCGAAAAACACAGGTTAGGGCCGCTTTCCCATTCTTAGATTTTGAAATTAAAGAGCGGAAAATGAAATTAAACGATTGAACCTATCATAGAAGGAAGAAGGTGCTTGGAAGTGGTTAAAAAGGAGCCCCGATCATGATGATAATGAAATTGCACAAAAAAATAAAACCCAAAAGCTAAAAAAAAAAAAAAAATGCTTTAAAAGAGTGTGAAAAAAAAAATTAATGTTTAGTTAAGTTAACTAACTAGATAATAAATTCAACAAAATGGAAAAAAACGAAAAGAAAAAGAAAAAAATACTTAAATACAAGATAAGCCTTCTGAGAGACAAAGGCCCCCAATATATTTAGCAAAAGACTGGGCAAAATTCAATCATACTATCAAATCCGAAGTTAAATTTATAAGGGATTATGAAAAACACCCATTTTTGTGAAATATGTGGAACAATAGAATTTTTAGAGGTAAATTAGCATCAAATGGCAAAAAAAAATGTTGTACTTTTAAAGAAAATTTAAAACCCACTTGGGACTACCAGTTAAAAACAAAAAAAAATTGAAGAATTAGATCTAAGTACTTTTGAAAAGTCATAACGAATATTTTGGGTTTGTTAACCCTTTTAA
This sequence comes from Drosophila nebulosa, assembly GCA_024703675.1. NCBI lineage: Eukaryota > Metazoa > Arthropoda > Insecta > Diptera > Drosophilidae > Drosophila > Drosophila nebulosa. Next base: position 38,157 of record JANFPS010000090.1, on the reverse strand, counting down.
GAAACATAAAGAGAAGCCTAGTAAACTGGAAGATTTGGTAATTTAAATAATAGCAATTTCATGGGATTATCTAAGAGAAGAAGACCTCAAGCATCCCCACGAACAAACCAACACGTTTAAAAATATGAAGAAATACACCAGGGCAATTTGCTCAAGATTTCAAAGGAGATGTCAAAGTAAAAAGGAGAGCTTTTTAAATCAAGGACATTTGTGATCCAAGCCAGAATTTACGATAACAATTGGAGATACTTGGTATTTAAAAGGACAGCCCCCAAAAAAGCAAGTCCCACCCCCTTTCTAAAACTTCTACCGGACAAAAACCCCGGGAAAAGGTTTTTACTTTCATGGGAAAATGATAAAGAATCCCAACAATAGACCGATATGTGGAGAAAATTTATACGAACATGTTTTGAGTCATCATCAAAAAGGTTAATATTCCTTATTTTGCAGCCATACATTATGTATTGTCTCAAAAGACGTTGCAAAACTTTTTCTCGAAATAACCCCATTCTGAGGCCAAAATAGCCCCCGTTTAATTTTATCGTAGCGCCGAGGACTCCCCATAAGAGGGGGAGAGTTAACACCCGTCTTTGTCAAACATCTCTTTGACGCAGTCTACGCCGCTTAATAGAGGAAATCCACTAGAAGAAATCAAAAACAATATGATCAATAAGTACGCAGCTAAAAAAATCAACCGATACTTTAAAGGAAATATCAAACAAGCAACCCCCCAAAAACTTTAATACCCAAACTCGCCACCCGAAGTAGACATAAAAAACGATGATTTTTGGAATAAAAAAAGAAGGGGCCACGCATCATTTGGAAATTGGACTAGCCAAATGAGGCTTCCTCCACTCCAACTCACAACATAAATTTTTGTCTTTAAGTAGGCCTGAATCTTCCATTAATTTTTTTAAAATTTAAAGTTAATAAACATTGGTTTTTCCTAAAATTAAGGATTCTTTGTTAATTTATATGAATCAAAAATAATATAAAAAAAAATAATAAAATGATAATTTTAAATTAAAAAACTACAGTTTATTACGTTATTTCTTTAAAACGGAGGTGGAAATATTTGTATGCAGATAAAAATTTGCCCCCAGTATTGAGAGTAACAAAATAAAAATAACATTTCGCAACGTTGTTGCCGAAAACCAAACAAATTGGACTTGTGAACCTGTAATTTTGCCCCGCTTCAGCAAGCTCTGCGTATGGAGTGCCACCACTGTCGGTGTCATCAGTAAAGTTTACAATTTCAAAATCAACTCCAAACAATTGGTGAGCTTCTAAAGCAAAATATTTGAGAAGTCCTGTTTGCCTGTGCCGCCAGCACCGGTACCCCCACCCAAAAAAAAAAAACAAAGAAAGGAAGCCTGTGCAGACTGCACCGGCATCGTCTGGCGCATCAAGCCAGACCAAGGACTGGAGGACTGACAGCGCTACGAAAAAAGTTATAGCAAGAATTAATGTTAGCGATTTATACTCCAATGGAATGCTCGACTTAGGTCAGTTTTGTCAAAGGCTTGAATGGCAAGCCGGTGTTTTACAAATCAGCAAACTAAGAATGGCAACGATCTTTGAATCAATTTCAATAGATACTTTTAAAAATATTTAAATCATCCAAGATGAGAAAGAAAAAGAAGCAATACTGTCTACCTACCATGATGATCCAATTCAAGGAGGTCATACTGGCATCACAAGAACGCTAGCGAAAATAAAAAGATACTACTATTGGAAAAATATGACTCGTCATACCAAAGATTACATACGTAGATGTCATAAATGCCAGGTGTCAGAAACGACGACACATACAAAAACCCCAATGACCATAACAGAAACACCACAATATGCTTTTAACAGAGTGATAGTAGACACAATCGGTCCATTACCACGCTCAGAAAATGGAAAAGAATTCGCAATATTATGTGACTTTATTATGTGATTTGACGAAGTATTTAGTAGCAATTACAGTTGCGAACAAAAGTGCAACAACTATAGCAAAAGCAATATTTGAATCTTTTATTCTAAAGTACGGTCCAATGAAAACATTCATTACGGACATGGGAACAGAATACAAAACCTTAAAAATAGACAACATAACGTCTACTGCACACCATCACCAGACATTAGGTACAGTTGAAAGAAGTCATCGAACGTTCAACGAGTACATCCGTTCATACATATCAGTAGATGAAACTGATTGGGACGGTTACAGTTCTTCGTGCTTTAATACAACACCATCAGTAACTCATAATTATTGTCCGTATGAACTAGTATTTGGAAGGCAAAATAACCTACCAATGCAATTTAATAGTGTAAATACCATGTAACAAAAATAAAATTAGACAAAAAGAAAAAATAAAACAAAAAAATGTCCGATTTTAAAATAGAAGTACACGATCAGGTTTAAAAAACAATACCGGTCATAAATTAGAACCCTCATATATAGGGCCATTTGAGGTCGTTAGTATAGAAAACAGTAATACTATAATTATAAAGAATAAGCAAAATAAGCTAAAGAAAGTACATAAGGATAGGTTAAAAATATCTATTTCATAATGAATTATTATTCTTTCAACTATTTATATAAATTTAGTGCGCAGCTAATTGAAGAAGAAACATATATATAAAAAAAAATAACTTAAACACAACAAAAAGAAAAAAAATTTTAAATTACAAGATTTACAAATAGTAAAAAAATAACATGGTATATAAAACAAAAATAATATAAAAATAATAATATAATAATTTTAATATTAAATAACTACAGTATAAAAGGGAGATGTAGTATGTTGTATGACAGATAAGCATATATCCACACTATTCTAGAGTATACAATATAACAAGTGGTCATATGCTCAAACTAAAAGATAGAGAATGAGCGCATAAGCACAGTGACACTTTGTCGCACGCTTACACAACCCAGCCAAGGCCAATGCCGAAATATGTTCCGCCACTTATATGTGGACTGGCCTGCAGCGTGAGATCTGCAGCGAAAGCATTAACGGGTCACGGTGCCGTTGCTTTGAGCGGCAGAGCCCCACAAGATATACATACATATGTACGAAGCCGCTTCCATCTATGCAGTTTTAGCCTTAAGAATTAATTAAATGAAGTTGACAGAGCATTCGAAAAGAAACAGTAAAAAAAACCAGATTTGCCCGTGTATTATATTGGATTGTTTACTAGAACGAAAAGTGAAATTAAGAGATATCTAATGTGCAACAACCACAATTTCATCAGCGATGTTTTTGTAATATTGTTATTTTTAAATTATAAAGTGTAATGATTTTCAATGAAAATAGTGCGACAGTATATGTATGTAAGCTATGGGCAAAAATATAAGAAATTGTTTAATTGTTTTAATGAAAATATAATGCTGTTATCAAATTCTCATGAGATATTTTTTTTCCAGAAATCTTTTTACAAGGGCCCCCTAGGAAATCATGCACTAGGGCCCCCGAGACTCTCGCTACGGCCCTGTGCAAGTGCAACCCTATTTGAAGCTTTTTTGAGCACATTTAACATATATGATCTGTCTTTGTTTTTTTTTTTTTTGCTATTAAGAAGCTTAAGATGTGTATTTAAACAAAAATTTGGATATTTTGTATTGCTAACATGTGATTGAAACTCTAACAACCTTTTTAATTAGCTATTTGTGTGTAACTGTCAACTTCAGTAGACCAAAACATTATGATTCCGGTGTTGGCCGGCAATAATGTTATACTTGTTTGAAAATATGGTTCGTCCTCTATGTAAATTGTCCAACATTTGCTGCGTCAAACTGCGTTTTCTTACTATGTAGTTTTATTAAGAAATGGTGTCGGACTGCAAGCGAACACCTTTTTCAGTACGGCTTGCAGAAAAAGAAGCTTCATGCAAATTTTCAGCTTTAGTTGAGTTTGTTTTTTCAAAATTTCTTGACAAGTGAGCTTTTTCTATACCGGACTACAATTCCGTGTTTGGTAAATTGAAATGTTCCTGCAAACGGTTGTCTGAAAAGTCGAGCTATATAAATGTGGAAAACAAAGTGCATCTAACATAGTTTCAATGGTTAACGCAGATCCCGACGCGCGCAGAAAAATAAACAAAAGCTTGGATATAGAAAAACAACTTCCTATTATATAAGTTAACACCATACAGCAGCATCAGAGGTTGCAGCAGCATCAGCCGCAGCGGCATCAACATCAGCAGCAGCCTTAGCGGTGGCAGCAGCAACAGCGTTAGCTGCAGCAGCAGCAACAGCGCCAGCTGCAGCAGCAGAAGCGGCAGCAGCAGATGCGGCAGCGTGCAGGAGGAGCAGCAGCAGAAGCGGCAGCGAGCAGGAGGTGGCTGGGTGGAGAACACCCAATAGAGACGAACAGAGGAAATAAACTATTATAATCTAAGATCGAACCAACGTCTTGATCATTGGGGGGACGGAAATCAAATCCTTGCTACTGCAAGGTGACCTCCTCGAATGAGAGGAAGTTAACTGGCGCCCGAGCAGGGACCGTCTTCCGTCGCGTCTTTAAATAATAAAATTTTTTTTTCTCCTCGCCCATAAGTGCCTTAAACGAATGTGTTCCCAAAACAAATCGAATAAAAAAAAAGTGAGTGCAATAAAAAATGAATAAAAAAAAAGGTCTAAAAGTCTTGTTCAAAAGTCAATTTCTTGTAAAAGCCCCTCGAAAAATCAAAGTGGATGGTTACACATCAAAAGTACTGGAATCGCTGCCAAAAATTTGTGTATTGGATGAAGAGACATTTCTCCGAATCTCAGCAAATACAATTTTCCAGTTGTTCTGCACGTGCCGAACAATTCAATAATTCTATCCTAAAATTCCTATGAAATAAAAGCAGCGCGAATCAAATGTTTCAGTTACTTGCTGTGCCAAAAGTTTCTTGGAACCTTGACAAACGCAATAATTCAAAGTTGGTCAGCGACCGCCGCTACGCACCTAAAATTCCTGCAAAAACAAAAGCAGCACAGATCAAATATTTTAATTATAATGCGTGTGTGGTTACAAACGCAATAATTATTTAAATCTGCGACAGTCGCAAAGCAGATAAAATTCCTCTAAAATAAAGAAACGCAGAACAGCTCTTGATTTAATGTACAATTATCGTTTCAAAATCACTCTCCCTAAATCTGTCAAGCAGACAAGTCGTGGTATCACCTTGCCAATGATAAATAAATTCTCTGTCAATACATAAGTTAATTTTTGTTTTGTGTAACAGGGTTTGAAAACCCTGTCGGTGAATGGCATAGGTAAGAAATTGATAAAATAATCAAAAAATTTTTTTTGTGTTGCCAAGTTGGATGTAAAGTGTTGGTTTCAAAAAAATAAAAATAAAGATTTAATTTTTGTGTCCGGGGTTCAAATCTCCATCAGTGCATGATATAAAAAAAAAGAATATCCGCTGAAAATTAAAGTGGTTGGAACTCAAAAAGTTAATTTGAAAGTCGAATTTTGCATCCTCATTGGCAATAAGGACCTCATAAATGAATAAGGACTATAATAAAAAGGAAATAACATTCGTTGAGCAATTAATGAACACTCGTGAACGTGGCGGTTGGCGGTCACCTATAAAAAATAATTTAATGAGTGTCAAATCCACCGCGAGTGGCAAGTTTATGAAGAATAGAAAAAAAAAATGTGCAGGTATTGGCCACCAGTGGTGCTTTCATCCAAGGTAAACCTCCCAATAAGGATGTGGAGTCACCTCCACCTAAGTAGGTCCTTTCTAGGACTAAAGGGGGGATAAAGGAGATCTCCCTCAACCGTCATAGGGGGGGCATAGATAACAACCTTCCGACAATTAAAACGAAAATATTCAAAAATTGAAAACAAAAAACAAAAAACGTGAATTAACAAATGAAAAAAAAAAAATTGAATACACTAACGACAAAAATTTGTACATACAAACACTTATTCCATTTTTCATCTTTTCACATAGCACCATCGTTCTTTGGAGAATTTGAAGTCTTTAGAAAACGGAAGAACTGCAAACTACACTGTCATAATTGGAGAAAGAAGAAATACTTATAACATTAACATACGATAATTAAATAACGGGTGAGTGAAGAAGTTGCCTCTTAGAAATTATACTTCGAATTTATTGTCGGGCGAATAAAAAAACACATACCCAATTAAAGATAATTTTTATTCAGCCATAAAGAAGAAAGTTTGAAAACAAAATTTAGTGAATAAAACGAAAAATCATACCCAATTCTATTGTAGAAAAAATGAAATTACATTATTGAAATGAACTGAAAAAATTTATTATTTTTATTTTTATTAAAAAATCGAAAAACTGAAAAAATTTATTATTTTTTTTTTTTTTAAATCGAAAAACTGAAAAAATTTATTATTTTATTAAAATTAAAAAATAAGTTAGAGAACAGAAAAAAGTACAAACAAGAAAATCAAACGTAATTTACATTTTTTGGTAGAACAAGGGGCAGGTGACCGAAGAAAAAAAACAAAAGGAAAAAGTTTTTTAAATGATGACAAATTGTTTTAGTCTACTTATAAAAAACATGGGCCCAAAACCTAGGGCAATTTTTTAAAAAAACTTCGTAAAGCAACCCCAAGAAATTGGAAAAGACACACTTCCTGAAAACCAGTGTTAAAACCGGCTAGTTTCACATCTAAAGGGGTTTAATGTAATAGGAAAAAGTAGAGGGAATGTTAAAAATCCCGCCTCCCCCAATCTGAAACAGCTAAAACTTTTTAGGCTGACATCATATTACAAAAGATTCTCGAAATTTTGCGAAAATTGCCAAGCCCCAAAAAAACTCCCCCAGAGGAAAAAAGACAAATCAAGGCCCCACAACCCAGAAATTTCCTTTGAGCTTGGTCCCTGGGAAATAGAAACGTTTAAAGACCTTGAAAAACCCCTTTTTTCTTTATCGGGGGTTTTAGCTTTTCCAAATTTTTCAAAACCTTTGCATCTTACCCGGCATCGGAATTTTTCTTTGGCGCCGTGTTTTCCCAAGTTTGCTCAGGGAAGATTGTTTAAAACATCTCCAAAAGATCCCTTTACAAAAAAATAAAAAAAATTACGCCCCCCCAGAAAAAAGGAGATGTAGCCAGTTTTTGGGCTTGAAACCTAGAACGTTTTAATGGGGCTGGCTGCTAAAAATCTTAGGAACCCCCAGCCGCACGTAGTATGAGCAAAAGGAAAATTCATGCAAAGTTTAAAAGTTTTAAAGGCGAAATTGAAAAAAAAAAAAATAATCATGAGCGACTATAAACCGGGCAAGGGAAAGTGGTTTCCCGGATGCGTTATCGCGTATCCCCCCTGCCCCCCACCATCGGACACGAATCTAGGCAACAATGCACATGGAAAAAAAGACCTATGATATTTCCCCATATGGGGATCCCAATAAATGTTTATAGAAACCAGATTATTTTCGAACCATCGTGATTTGTCTATTCTTATTTAAACCCCACCCCGGTTCAAACGTACCTAGTCCATTGAAAAACTTGACACTTCCCGAGATAAATATTTTCTAAAGACTTCCATCAATCAATCTGTAATTAATGGAATAAAAATACCTGAAAGCCATTTACAGCTCCTACAAACATGTTACCTAGATTTCTTTAAGTCCTACAAGCTTAGGGGCACACAAAGCTGGTAATGATTTAGTAGGGGGGATAATTCTCGAAGCAATTGAAACAACATCGCAAACCCCTAGAAATTCCGAAAGGGCAGACTCAGCTAAATTTGAACGATGTTATTTTTCCCAAAAATGGCAAAAAAAATAAAAACGTTTAGGCAATTGTAGATCTGCAAGGCAAGAAAAAAGACAGACACCCTAAAACCCCTTCACAGCCAACCCCTGTACCCAAAATACCGTGCGAAAAATTTTAAACGGGATCTTCTGTTGGAAAAACACATTCTTGTGAAACAAATTTTCCAATTGCCAAGTTTCTCTTTTGAAACTAAAACGGCTCTCAAAAAATTGAAAAATTAGAAATCTTTTCTATTTTATGGCCCTAAAAATTTTTGGTGAGGACAATGAGGGGCCCCTTTTCCATAAATTTTTAAGATCTTGGGAAAAAGAGGTAACCACAACCCAACGCAGCGAAACGAAGAACCCGGGCAATCGAAAGATTTCATTCAACATTCTTAGAAATCTACATGTGTTTAAAAATGGAGTTTCCGTTACTTAAGGTAACTGAAATCGTGCCTATGTCAGTTGATAGGTATAATAACTCGGTCCACTCAGTGACGAAACGAAAACCGGTTGACATTTTTCTTGGCAGGGTTTCCCGAATAAATTATCCAGGGCTAACAAATTCCAAACGCGAAACATTTGAGGACATAAGGGGGCTGATGGAACGTCGACAAGAAAAAGCCATTAATAGACAAGTTAAACACAAAAAACCCATTCAGTACGCCGAAGAGGAAACAGTCTTTTTTAAAAATAAGCCGATCAAGGGTAAGGAAAAGAAGTTATACAGTAAAGAAGAAGTGCAGGAAAATAGAAAAGTGACAGTTCGTACTAAGTCTGGTAAGCTTATTCACAAGGCACACCTTAAATCTAACCGTAAGCGTTCATAATTCGTACATTTGGCCTTACTACTATTAATTTTTCGTTGTTGCTGTTTTTTTTTTTACGGTTTTCTTTGGGTATGTCGCGATTAAAAAATTATTTGAAATCACTATCTTTTATCAAAATAATTAATAACTGGCACTCTTCACAAACCTGGTAAATAATTAAACATACCATTTAAGAATACAAACCAAACATTATAAGTAATATTTAATGTCTCCACCAACAAATATGCCAACTCTACAACAGTATGCTACAGCTCATTTCTTCAGCTCCTATACCACTCCAAAGCTCGCTCAAACCGCTGACCTGCGTCATACCAACTTTACAATTGAAGATGCAAGACAAGTAGCTGCTCTGGTTACGGATAACTATGCTGACAGGACATTGCCGACCCAGAAACTATCGATTGGGCATTTCTGGAAAACATTACGGGTATTACCTACACACCGAGGCTGCAACGTGTTGATCCCGCAGGACCAGATCTTTAGAGGGTAGAGTAACCCCATATACAGCGAAAAATCAAAAAGTGCAGAGCATCAGCCGCAGCGGCATCAACATCAGCAGCAGCTCACGGTGCGCCAGCAGCAGCTCAGCGACGCGGCAGCAGCAGCAGCAACAGCGCCGGTTTTGCGCAGCGGAAGCGGCGCACTAGCCCCTGCAGCGCAGATGCGGCAGCGGCGGAGGAGCAGCGCAGAAGGGGCAGCAAAAGGGGCGCGAGCAGGGGAGCGGCAGGCGTGTGACAGAACGGGCCAGAACCCCAAACCGGGAGGGGGGCTGGTGGGAAACCACCCAAGAGAAACGAACAGAATAAATAAACTATTAAACGAAGATCAAACCAACGTTTTTGATCATTGGGGAACCCGGAAATCAAACCCTTTGCTACTGCAGGTGACCCCTCCTCAATAAGAAGTAAACTTATATACTTCGGAAGAAGCTTTGGCACTTTATGTTGATGGCAATTACACAAAAAACTCATACAAACTTTTGCAACTTTTTAAACTTTTTAAAAATTAGAGTGGAAAAAAGCCGGGGAGAAGTTCCGTTGCAAGACCTGTTGAATCATACAATTGCTAGAATTGAAGAAGTACACTCCGAATCATTTATTTCAGTTTTAGATGATAACAATGAATATAAAATTTTTCCCCTTTTCTTCAAATGTGATATTTAACCTATAGGTAGAATTTCAGCAGTAAGGAACTGAAAATGGCAGATGAGCATTTGCAAATGGGAAACTATACAAATCCTCGACCATCATCGACAAGGTACTGTAGACCTCTAAAAATAATTTTTGCCACAGAGTCTACAAATATAGTTAGAGTCGAAATTGAGATGGAAATTTGTTTAACGTGATAGCAGAAACTTAATCGCAAACATGTGGCATTTGTAAAATGATGAATGATTTAGATGCTATAAACAGCTTTCCAAGAAACAATATCCTCAACATCTTTGGATTATCGAGTTTGCTTGTTGGATTCGTTGTTTTGAGTGTTTGTTGCACATGGGTTATCGGCTTCCGATTAAAAAGTGGCAAGTCCGTGGTTTGGATAAGAGCATTCTCGATCAACGAAAGGCAGCCATTCAAGAGAGGTTCCAATGCAAGGTTCTGGGAACACAAATTGTGGCAACATTGCTGGAAAATTTTTTGAAAATTCTTGCTTGGCTTGGTTCTTGGCAGATTCTTCGGAAAACGGACAGAATCCTCCAATTACTCTAACTTAAGTGGTAAAGTCTACACCATCAGCCTAAGCCTTAATAATTTCGTATCTTTTAAGAATGTTGCAACAAACAAGAATATAACATTTTTAATAGATACAGGTGCAGATATTTCTGTCTTAAAAGAAAATCCTGTTGTCTTTGATGACATCCTAACAAATAAAATTATAGACATTCGAGGACTTGAATTACAAACAGGCAAAAACATTATTCCATACAAATTTCATCTGCTTTATTCAGATTTCGCAATCCCATGCGATGGAATAATAGGATTAGATTTCATAAAAACATTCAATTCCAATTTAGCTAACAATTGTTTGGAAGTTTGGTTTATACCTAGACCACAAAATTTAACGTACCCAATATACGTTCCAATAACATTCTACCTGGTAGGCATTAATAACATAAAATTTGAATCACTTTCGAACTACAATGTAGTTCAAAATCCAAAAAATATTAGAAAAAATCTGTAATTCATAAATTAAAGAAAAACTTTCACAGTTTGTTTAAAAACAAACTTGAAAAAATATGCACCGAGTATAGTGATGAGTTCGGACTTGATACCGAACCAATCACAACAAACAATTTTTACAAACAAAAATTAACGCTTAAGGATAATGAACCGGTTTATGTAAAAAATTACCGGGGTCCGCATATCCAAACGGAAGAAATCCATCGTCAAGTTGGAAAATTAAGTGAACAGGGTATTGTTGAACTCCCCAGAATAGATGATATTCTTCATCAATTGGGTAGAGCTAAATATTTTTCTTGTTTTGACTTAATGTCAGGTTTCCATCAAATTGAACTTGAAGAAAAATCAGGAGATATTACGTCTTTTTCAACGAGAAATGGCTCATATCGTTTCACGCGATTACCTTTTGGTTTTAAAAATAGCGCCAAATTCATTTCAAAGAATGATGACAGTAGCATTTTCAAACCTTGAGCCTACCCAAGCTTTCCTTTATATGGATGATTTAATCGTTATTAATTGTTCTGAACAATATGATTCAAAATTGAATAGGTGTTTTTGAACTTTGTAGGAAAAACAATCTAAAATTGCATCCAGAAAAATTATCATTAAGAATTATCCAGTCCCACAGAAACTTTGCCGAATATTCCCGGCACATAACAAGATTATGTAAAAAGAATGTACCATTCGAATGGACGGCAGAATGCGAAAATGCATTTCAGTACCTAAAATAAAAGCTTGTTCTATTACAGTACCCAGATTTTAGCAAAGCAATTTGTATAATCACAGATGCAAGCAAACAAGCATGTGGAGCAGTTTTAACTCAAAACTATAACTGACTCCAACTTCCGGTTGCATATGCATAAAGAGCATTCACTAAAGGCGAAAGCAATAAGAGTACTGCCGAACAAGAACTAGCAGCTATACATTGGGTAATAACATATTTTTAACCATATATATATGGCAAACACTTCTCAGTGCGAACAGATCACAGACCATTAACATATTTATTCTTTATGGTCAACCACAGTTCAAAGTTAACACGTATGCGGCTAGAATTAGAGGAGTATGTGTTTACAGTGGAGTATTTGAGAGGCAAGGACAACTTCGTGGCTGACGCCCTATCACGGATATCCGAATTAAAAGACATGAACGCAAAAGTCCCTTAAGTCACTAACAGGCAACAAAGTAGACAGAAAAACTGCGCAATTGATAAAGAAGAACTTTTGCCAAGGCAAAAGCTTCAAAATACTTCTAAGCCCAACGTATACGAAGTCATCAAAAATGACAAGGTACGAAAAGTAGTGAACTTGCGAATTACAGATTCCACATGTTTTTGAAACATTTGAAAAAAGTTTATACTCCAATGGAATTCTCGACTTAGGTCAGGTTCAAAAACCACGGCACATACAAAAATCCCAGTGACCATAACAGAAACACCATAGTATACTTTTGACAGAGTGATAGTACACAATTATTGTCCGTATGAACTAGTATTTGAAAGGCAAATAACCTACCAATGCAATTTAATAGTGTATATACCATAGAACCTATTTATAATATAGAAGACTACTCAAAGGAAGTTAAGTTTAGATTAGAACACGCGTATAAAAGAGCTCAAATACTTTTAGAGAAAAATAAAATTAGACAAAAACAATACCGGGCATAAATTAGAACCCTCATATATAGGACCATTTGAGGTCGTTAGTATAGAAAACAATAATAATATAATTATAAAGAATAAGAAAAATAAGGTACAAAAAGACAATAAGGATAGGCTAAAAATATCTATTTCATAATCAATTATTATTCATTCAACTATTAATATAAATTTACTGCGCAGTTGATTGAATAAGAAACATATATATATAAAAAAAAATAACTTAAACACAACAAAAAGAAAAAAAATTTTAAATTACAAGATTTACAAATAGTAAAATAAAAATAACATAGTATATAAAACAAAAAATAATATAAAAATAATAATATGATAATTTTAATATTAAATAACTACAGTATAAAAGGGAGATATAGTATGTTGTATGACAGATAAGCATATACCCACAGTATTGTAGAGTATACAATATAACAAGGGGTCATATGCTCAAACTAAAAGATAGAGAATGAGCGCATAAGCACAGTGACACTTTGTCGCGCGCTTACACAACCCAGCCAAGGCCAATGCCGAAATATGATCAGCCACTTATATGTGGACTGGTCTGCCGCTGCTTTGAGCGGTAGAGCCCTACAAGATATACATATGTACGAAGCCGCTTCCATCTATGCAGTTTTAGCCTTAAGAATTAATTGAATGAAGTTGACAGAGCATTCGAAAAGAAACAGTAAAAAAAAACCATATTTGCCCGTGTATTATATTGGATTGTTTACAAGAACGAAAAGTGAAAGTAAGAGACATCTAATGTGCAACAACCACATTTTCATCAGCGATGTTTTTGTAATTTTGTTATTTTTAATTTAGAAAGTGTAATGATTTTCAATGTAAAAAAATGCAACAGTATGTGTAAACTATGTGCAAAAATATAAGAAATTGTTTAATTGTTTGAATGAAAATATAACTCTATTATCCATTTCTCACCACCTTTAAACGTATGTTTTTTGTAGAAAACGATTTTTGGAACCCCCAAATTTAAAGATTTTTTTTTTTTTCCCAAAAATTTTTTTAAAAGGGGCCCTCCTGGGAAATCTTGACTGGGCCCCCGAAAACTCCCGCTAGGGCCCCTGTGCAAGTGCAACGCTATTAAATTTTTTTTTAAGCACATTTTTCTTTTTGGGCAAAACTGTTCCCTAAAAATTTTAAAAAAAATTAATTTTTTTAATCTCTTTTTTTTTTTTTTTTTGCTATTAAAAAAGCTTAAGGTGAGTATTAAAAAAAAATTTATTTTTTGGGGGCCGGGAAAATATATTTTTCCCGCAAAAACATGTGATTAAAGCAACAACCTTTTTAAGATTGTTTGGACTTCAACTTCGAGCCCAAAAACCCTTTAGATCCCGGTTTTGGGGCCGGCAATAATGTTACATGTTTGAAAAATGGTTCGCCCTTTGTGAAAATTTGTCCAACATTTGCTGCGGTAAAAACTCCCGTTTTCTTAACATGTATTTTTTTTTTTAGGAATGGTGTCGGCCTGAAAAGCAAAACCCCCTTTTTTTTAGTAGGGCTTGCAAAAAAAGAACCCTTGGGTGCAAATTTTCGGGCTTTATTTGAGTTTTTTTTTTCAAAAAATTTGACAAGTCGGGTTTTTTCTAAAAGGATAAAAATCCCCGTCATGGAAAATTGAAATTTTTTCTAAAAAAGCGATTTTTTAAAAAAGTGGAGGATTTTTCCACAGGAACTTAAACCCCGTTTCGAAAAACTACAACGCAGAAGGGTTGGATGAATCATTGATTTTTTTGAACCCAGATCCCCAAAAGCGTTTCCCCGGGCCCAAAAAAAAAGTTTAAAATTTTTTTGGGAAAAAACTCTTGCAATGGGTTTTTTGAGAGCAAGGGTTTAAAGCTATAAAAAATGTAAAAAAAACGAAGTGCATTGACATAAAATCAAGGGTTTAACGAGACCCCAAACGCGCCCAAAAAAATAAAGAAAAGTTTGGATATAGAGCTTCAACTTCCTATTCAATATACTCCGGAAGAAGCTTTGGCACCACGATTACACCAAAAACTCATACAAACTTTTTTAACTTTTAAAAGCGCGAAAAGCCAACCTTTGTTTCCAACATATGATGTGATTCGATCTGCCCAGAAAATTTGGTATCCAGATTCTATTAGAGTGGAAGAAAGCTGGGGAGAAGTTTCGTTGCAAGACATGTTAAATCATACAATTGCTAGAATTGCAGAAGTACACTCCGAATCATTTAACTCAATTTTAGATGATAACAATGAATATAAATACTTTACCCTCTTCTCCAAATGGGACACTCAACCTTAAGCCAGAATTTCAGCAATAACGAAATGAAAATGCCCAGATAAGCATTTTTTTTTTATAGTATCGTGCCCCCCTACAAGTTGGGAAAATTACACTTTTGGGCAAATCCCCGACCATTATCGACAAGGTATTGTAGACCTCTAAAAATAATTTTTACCACAGAGTCTGCTGTTTTAACGTGATAGCAGAAACTCAATCGCAAACATGTGGAATTTTTAGGGCTACACCTAAAATAATGAATCATTCAGATGCTAAAAACAGCTTTCCGAGAAACAATCTCCTTAACATCTTTGGATTATCGAGTTTGCATTGTTGGATTCGTTGTTTTGAGTGTGTGTTGCACATAGGTTATCGGTTTCCGATTAAAAAGTGCCAAGTCCGTGGTTTGGATAAGAGCATTGTCGATCAACGAAAGGCAGCCATTCAAGACAGGTTCCGAATAGAAATGGCATTGTTAATAGACATTCCAATGCAAGGTTCTGGGAACATAAATAGTGGCAACACTGTTCAAAGATTTTTGAAATTTCATTGTCTGCTGAATTACCGAATTAGCCATGAATTAATTAAAAGGCTTGGTATCATTTTGCGTTGCAGTGTGTCCGGGTATTCAATAAACACTGATACTTATCGTGAGTACGCCTTAAGAACTGGACAAATTTTTGTGAAAGAGTATCCATGGTTTTATGTATCCTGCTCATTACATAAGATTTTAGTTCATGGAGCAGATATAATAAAAAGTGTACCAGTCCAATTGACATGATATCGGAAGAAGCCTTGGAACCCAGCAACACTAACTGAAGAAATTTTCGGCTTAAACATACCCGAAAATGTTCCATACCAAGTACAATGGAAGATCTAATTCATTCTTTGTTTGTTTCTTCAGATTCTGTAATTACAAGCTGGAGCTAAAGCTCTGTAAATAATTCAAACAAAACGTATACGTTTGATAAAGAAGCCCAAAAGGTGTTTTTGGACTAATATGAAAAATCATCGGATTCAAACTCCGACTTTAAAACATAAAAAAATTTATAAAAAAATATATAAGTGGAATAAATGAATTAAAATAAACTGCACAATGATTACAAATACATAACAAATAAAAACCAAATTAAGCTGAATTTAAAAGAGAAAAAAACCCTAACAAGAATATTACCAAACAAAAAATTCGTTTTACTTTATTGCATTAATATTTTTTAATATATAAAAATTTATATCTTAAAAAATATTTCTTATTTTTCGAGTAATTAATTTTGTTACGCTAGATTGTTCGAATCGCCCACGTTTGAATGTGTCAAATATGATTCGTATAGTGGATACGCAGAAAAAGTTTATTTCAATGTCAAGGAGGCGGCAGCCGTGTGAGTGGGTAAGATGACATCCGATTAATATGCCTTGGGTCTTCAAAAGATGCTGATAGCAGCCGAAGAACGGGAGTACATAGCATGCCGTATGTATTTGAATGCATGAGTTTGTATATATAATACAATATGTGATCTATCCAAAAAGAAAAAAGGTTTTATTTATTTGAGGATTTTATTGGTTGAACGAAAGCTTTAGTGGCGTGATCGACACATAACGTTGTCCATATGAATTAGTTTTGAATAGTTTTGAATAAAATAATAGAATAAAGGAAGTTTTCTATAACCTAAATGATTACTTTGAAAAAATAATGTTTAGACTAGGAATAGCCTGCAAAAAAAAAACAATATTGGCACCATAAAACAATAAGGTCAATAAAAGATTAGTAAGTAAGTAAAGAAAGCATAAAAAGAGGAAATAAAGTACTACTGAAAAATGAGTCAGGACATAAGTTCGACCACATATAAAACCATTTGAGTTCATAAAAAAAATAAAACTAAAAATCTGTCCGGGTCTGTGGGTTAAGCGGTTGGTAATTGTATGCCTTCATATTGTTGGCTAAAAACGGCACCAATGACCAATTTGCTTGCGTCTGTAATAATACAAAATTCTTTTCCGAAATCTGGGTATTCCAATATTGATTTTTTTTCAAATGCTGGAAGGCTTAGCATTTGTCGGGATGTACGGGTCTATACTATTCTGCCATATGCTTTGCCCAGCAACATACAAATAAAGAAATTCCACTCTAAGCTGACGGGTAACATGAGATACCTTAAGCACCAAAACCCCACGACAAAATTGGAGTGTTTAAGGCAGAAATGGAATACAGCAGAACAATACATAGTGCCACAGGGAAAAAACCTCATCATTATTTGCAAAACCAGCTAGTTCAAGACAAAAAAATTGGACCATAAGAGAAACAAAATCTCAGAAGACAAAACAGACTATCGAATTGAAGTATTGCAACCAGAAGAAAAAACTAATAAAAGTCTACGATCTCAGTGTAACTGTCTATGTTAAAATTAATAAAAGCCTAGGTTCAAAGTTAGCCCCCGAGATATAAAAGGATATAGTAGCAGGAAACCAAAAGATTAATATAAGATCGGATGGACTTAAGCATTAAAACCACCAAAAGTCTTGATGTATCCTACAGATTACTTTTGCCGCTAGACTATTCGAAATCCATGGTAAAATTATTTATGTAATAAAGTAGTAAATTAAGGGTTGGCTCAATCAGTATTAAGGGAGATCATTGCAAAGAACACAAAACTGGGAAGACTTTACCCATTCTTAGATTATAAAATTATAGGAGTGCAGAACGAGCTGTTTAAACAAAACAGTTAGCCTCGATCACTCTGAACGAAAACTTTAGTGGCGTGATCGACACATAAACGTTGTCCATATGAATTAGTTTTGAATAGTTTTGAATAAAATAATATAATAATGGAAGTTTTCTATAACCTAAATGATTATTTTGAAAAAATAATGTTTAGACTAGGAATAGCCTGCAAAAAAAACAATATTAGCACTAGAAAATAATAAGGTCAATAAAAGATTAGTAAGTAAGTAAAGAAAGCATAAAAAGTGGAAATAAAGTACTGCTACAAAATGAGTCAGGACATAAGTTCGACCGCATATAAAACCATTTGAGTTCAGATAAAAAAATTTAACTAAAAATCTGTCCGGGTGTGTGGGTTGACCACACAGACAAAAAAAAAATACAAACTTCGGCACGGTTAAAGCTAGCCCGAGCTTTTGCAAAACAACATAGGTATTGATGCAAAACTCTATTTTCGACCGATCATTAATAAAGCTATATGGAATATTGGTTTCGAGATGAACAACGCCTGCAGTATATAAAAGGCCATGTGTAAAATTTCAACACTGTAACATTTGTAGTTTGGGGAGAGTTTGCGCTGATTCAGACTGACGGATACATGCCCATTGTTATATGCTCTTTACTTTTGGACAACCCTGTTTTATCAGTTGTGTATCTCATGAATACACATAAGTGTGTGCTCCATGAGTACCAATGGTGTCCCGCAATCTGAACTCTCTGCTCTAAAAAACCATCTTGTATGTATTTCGGTAGCTGTCTTTCAATTTTTGTTCTCCATGCTAATGGTACAGGCCTCGCCTTAAAAAATTGTGCTCTAACATAACTTATTATTATAACCTGTACCCATAGTCGCCACAATGTATGTAACAGTCAGAAAGAAGCGTTTCCCACCCTATAATATATATATTATCTTGATCAGCAACAATAGCCGTGTCGATATAGCCATGTCCGTCCCTTCGTAAGTCCATCCGTCTGAGTAATCGCCTATATCTTGGAGACTATATGAGATAGAGTCACCAAAGTTGGTATACAGACTCGTATAGTGTGTACTCCGATCAAGTTTATTTCAAATTTTTGCCACGCCCCCTCCTTCCTTTCTAAAATTCGGAAAAAAGTTATTTTCTCCCGCAATATTTAAAATAGATCTGGAGACCCATTGAGCTATAGTCACCAAGGTTGTCATGCAGACTCGTATAGTGTGTATGAAGATCAAGATTATTTTAAAATTTTCTCAAACCCCTTCCGCCCTTGGAAATTAAAATAAAAGTGATTTTTTTGCAATACTTAAAATACTGAAATTGAAATTAGGTACACATATATTTGCTAATAATATAAATCGGCTTACAAAATTTTATGAAAATCGGATGAAAAAGGGCCAAATTACACGCGTAAATTTTTTACAGGTGTGACGGTGCCGGCAGCCGGGTGAGTGAGTGAGATGGCATACGATTGGTATGTGTTTGGTCTTCGCTTGCGAAAGAGAGAAAGAGATAGGGCTAGTCATCCAACAAACATAACGAAAAGTGAATAAAGGGGTCATGACATAACTCTTTCTTTAATAAAATTGAATGTCCTATTTTTACTTCTATTCTTTTAACTGTTTTATCAAAAATTTCTTTATCCTTTTTGTTTTTCTACGATAATCTTAAATCTAACTTTGTGCTGCCTGTAATCTATATTTAACCTCTTTTTCGTATGCTTCAATATTGTAGACCTGTTCTAACATAGTTCTTAGAAACCCGTGGGGGGTTTGGCTGTTACCAAATATAGTTCAAAGGACATTGTCATAAACGAACGGAGTTTTTACAACAGTAGTATAATATTTGTCCACGCCCAATCGTTTTTTTTGGGGAAAAAAATGTACTTTCAAAGATATTTATTGAAGTTCGATGTTTTTTTTAAGCTCCCAATTTTTGAGGGTGGAAAGCATAAGGTAATATGTTTTTATTTTTATTTCCCTTCAAAATTAAACCTTTGATAGGTCCGTAGTCGATAGTCAAGAAAGTCCTTAGCGTTTTAGACATCACTGGTATCGTGATTAGATATTTGGTTAAGTCGCAACCGGAGTTATTGTGTACGCATATACATTTTGTGTTCTGGTTAATGTGCCTATTGTATCGATTAAAACTATGTTCAATACCTTTTGCGGTGTTCGCGTTAAAGTCTGTTTTGTGTTACACCTGGTTTTATTTAATTGGCATGGGGTGCATTTCTTCACGTATGCTGTAATGTTTTTCGCTTGTTTTTTCAAGGATAGTTTAATCTTATTTTCGCGGTAATCTAGTTATTCCGTGGTGGCCTACAAAAAATTGGATCATCATGATGTTGGTTTATTATTTAAAAATTTTTCAACGTCTTTTAAAATTTATACATTTTTGTGATCGGGGATGAGGCTTTTCGTATTTTTTCTTTTGGGATCCCTTATCTTGAACTCATTATACTCATTTTAAATATTTACTGTCGTTAAGCAAAAAGTTGGTATATGGAATATATGTGAATATTTTTGTATTGTAAATTTTGAAATAACAACCCTTTTTATTGCCTTAGTCGATTTTTTGTACATAAGGTGTATACGTTTTTTTCCCAGAAAGATTTTTGTATTTCATTGGAGTTTTTCACTCCTTTTAATAAATGTCTTGTGAAAATATTCAAAAGACGGATTTTTTTTTTCTGTTTTCCCCGGTATATTAAGCTTTTTTGTTTAAAGTCTGTTAGGGCTTTTTTTAAAATTGGATTGTTTTTTGGGTTTTATTGTGGTGAAGTCTATTGTGATAAGCATCACGAAGTTTACCTTTCCCCTAATCTTTTTTAATTTTTTGTTCGTTTTTAGTTTTTTAATTGGGGAAAAAAGTAAGATAAAACAACGATGATCGACTAAATTTAATAAACTTTTCAGCCAATATAAATTAAAAAATCTGGTTTTCTAAAAGGGGAAAAAAAGAAAACCCCAAAACTTTTAAAAACAAAAGTCTTTTGTAATATTTATGGGTAAATTTGTAAAACCATTTAGTAGCGTGATCGATATTTATGTTTTTGATTGGCCCAATTTTAAAATTTTAACTAGCGTCTCATAGCGTTCACCTTTTTATTTTAGGGGAAAAAAAAAATATGAATGTCCCAAAGGGTTTTAAAAAAAAGACTTTTCTTTTAAAATTATAAAATATTGGGGGATACAATTGTAAGTTATTGGGGAATTTTAAGTTGGGTATAGACTTTATGTACTATTGTTGAAATTGCAAGGCCCCAAAGGATTGCCGCTTTTCTTGTTCTATGGGGGATTTCTTATTCTCTCCAGTCGTAAAAGGTCGTGATGCTTTAAACGGTTGGTAATTGTTGCCTTTATATTTTTGGCAAAAAAGGCCAATGACTTTTTCTTTGGGCTGTATAATACAAAATTGTTTTTCCCAAAAACGGGTATTGCAATATGATTTTTTTTAAAAGCTGGAAAACTTCCCCGATCCCCCATACCAAACCCAATGGGTTTCACAAACGCGTTAAAATTTTGGAGAATTCTGCGAATTTGGAGGAAACGTCTAAAAATTACAGAAAGCACGAATCTTTTACTTCGGCCTCGTTTTGCTGTGGGATAATCAATGAAAATTGGGGGTTTCTTTCATGTAGAGGATTCCCCTGTCGGTGCATTTTTGCCCAATTTTTTCTTCCCGGCGGAAAAATTACCCTTTTTGGGATGTACAGGTCTATATATTTTCCATATGCTTTGCCCGCAACATACAAATAAAAAAATTCCACTCTAACGACGGGAACATGAATACCTTAAGCACCAAAAAACCCCCCGACAAAATTGGGGGTGTTTAAACAGAAATGAATACAGCGAAAATACATAGTGCCACAGGGAAAAAAAATCACATTCTTTGCAAAAACCCGCTAGTTCAAGACAAAAAAAATTGGACCATAAGAGAAGAAAAACTCAGAAGACAAAACAGACTATCGAATTGAAGTATTGCAACCAGAAGAAAAAACTAATAAAAGTCTACGATCTCGGTGTAACTGTCTATGTTAAAATTAATAAAAGCCTAGGTTCAAAGTTAGCCCCCGAGATATAAGAAGGATATAGTAGCAGGAAACCTAAAGATTAATATAAGATCGGTTGGACTTAAGCATTAAAACCACCAAAAGTCTTGATGTATCCTACAGATTACTTTTGCCGCTGGAATATTCGAAATCCATGGTAAAATTATTTATGTAATAAAGTAGTAAATTAAGGGTTGGCTGTATCGGTCTTAAGGGAGATCATTGCAAAGAACACAAAACTGGGAAGACTTCACCCATTCTTAGATTATAAAATTATAAGAGTGCAGAACGAGCTGACACGCTTAAACAAAACAGTTAGCCTCGATCACTCTAATTACGAAATTCTTACAAAAAACATTAGCCAGAAGTTATCAAATAATAATAAGCAAGAAGTTTTTAACGAACTAGTAAAAAATAAGATTAATGATTTAATCAAGTTAACTAACCAATTTTAAAATTCGATAAAAACAGGCAATAGCGAAAAAAACAGAGATGCTGAAACACTCAAATATGAGATAAGCCTCCTGAGAGAGGAAGTCGCTAATAAAATTTTTCAATAAACTGGGAAAAATCAAATACAGTAAATTTACTCATTTTATCAAGCCCAGAATAATAGAATTCGTGGAAGTAAACTTAGCCTCAAATGGGCAAAAATTTTTTGTGCATAGTTAGCATCTCCGTATCATTAATGAAAATTGTAGAGCCACTTTGCCATTACCTGTTAAAATTAAACCGGAAGACTAGGGTTACCTTGACTGTGACGAAGTTTGTCTACCCGTGCAAGCTATTTGTGTTCCTTTTTTTTAAAGATGTCAAATAACCTTTAATGTAAAAAGTCGACAAAGCTGGTGCATTTGCTGTTTTTTTCTGTTCTGCTAACTAAAGATTGAATTTTCATTGCGTTTAGTATGTGTTTGGTCTTTGCATCCGTTGTGGGCGTGTCGTGAATCTACTGCCACGCGAATTAAGATTGAGTCTGTTCTGTTTGAGTGTTAAATCAAGACTGCTTTATTGAATCAAATCATATTCTGGTTTGGCTTACATCTAAGTGTTTATAATGTTTTCTTCTGGTCACTTTTTTTGTGACACTCTATGTTTAGGGAAAAATGTCACTTATTTGTGACACTCTATGTTTACTGGAATGGTATTGTTTATGTTTACATTAATGTGGAGTGTAGACTCTTGAGAGCGGCGTGTAGTGGGAAGTGTGCTAATTGGCATAACTCCTCCCCTTATGAGAGTATGAATGCTCTGAAAGTCGTTTTCATTAATGTTATATTTTGCTTTTACAGTATATAGGTATATAAATGGATATAAACATAAATAACAATAATAAAATCGTTTAAAAATATGCCATTTGTCATTTTTTTCGTATTATTTAAGTTCTGTGATTTCTTTTAAATTGTCAAAAATTATCTATTGTTTACAAGATCAAAGTTAATTGTGTTTTTATAGGTTTGATCAATAGTTCTGTGGATAAAAAAAATTTTGTGAATTCTATTTTTTCGTAAAAAATATTTCATTTAGAATTTGAATTTTACAGTTACCGAAATTGAATTAAGTTACTTCCCTTATAGTATAATATTTCTTTTATCGCAATTTTGATCTATTTTTTATTCTTGCTCTCATCTATGGCATTTTTGATTATAATTGTATCATCGTCAAATTCTTCGATACTTCGTTATATGTTGAATATTAATTTGCAAATTATTATTAATGGTATACACTTTTACTTAATTTTAATTCTTTTTAAAATTTTGTACTGGGTTCTAGTGTCTAAATGTGTTTATTAATTTACTTCTACAATTAACGATTTGTCTGGGATCTTTTTGTATACTTATCAATAGTTTGGTATAGGAATAATTAACCTTAACATCTATGGTTTATAAATGATTTTTGGGATTTTTAATTGCGATTATGATCGCAATTTTATTTATATAGTTTAAAATGCCATACGGATTAGCTTTAATTTATAAAAAAAAAAATCAATGTCAAAAATTTATTTATTTACTTCCTTCTGATAAAATGTCTGGTACAATTCATATTATTTTTTTGCTGTTTTATGCTAATGTTTTCCTGAATATAATTTATTTGAATTCTATATTTTTAATTTCCCCATTTGGTCATTATAAGTCATTTTTCATTGCTATTTCTTGGATTTGAGTGTCCCCATGCTTGTAAGTATGTACTTGATTATTGTTCTGTCTTGTTTATTGTTTCTTGCCAAAGTTGTTGTATGTTTTATTAAAAATGTGGATTTATACAATTTGTAGGTTCCATGTCTTGGTATAATATTATGGTTGTTGGTCAATATTGGTCAGGTGGTCTAAAATATCTGTTCTATCTTCATCGTCCATAATTCCAAACAGCCATTTGTATGTTGTTCCTACAATATTTAACATTCCTCTTTTTTATTATGTTGTTGGGGTAGGATTTTATTTTAGCTCTAATTAGATTTAGTTCGGCTAATAGCTCATTTTTTCCTGTGTGTTAATATTTGTAAAGTTTGGTCTCCATTGATTTATTATATTATTGTAAAGGCGTCGATATTAATAATGTGTAGTTATAATTTATGTTTTCATAACTATTTCCGTGGAATAAGTTTGTATAGGTGAAATATCCTGCATTTTGTTTGAATTGGTTTCAATTTGTAATCTGCCTTGAACAAAGAATTATAACGTAAAAAATTATGAAAACCTGGCATAAGAGCAAAAAAAATTTTTGTTTCAAGGATGTTTTTCAAATCTGTATTTTGTTGGGATTAATTTTTTCCTGCTTTGACGGTCTGTTTATTATTACATGGATGAATATTATTAATGTTGTAATTCTAAAAATAAGGTTCATCTTATGCCTAACTAGTCTTTAGTTTTAATTGGGGGCATTCATGTCTTTCCTCCTCATAATCTTCTCTTGTATGTATTTTGGTTTGCTTAAAAATTTTTTCCTTTTTGCTTGATAATAGGGTTTTTTAGTTTTTCCTCATCTCTAGTTTTTGGCATAACTTGGTGTACATTTTTATGTAGAGTTGATAAACGTTTATTAAAGCTGTATATTGCTATTGCATTTTGGAATGAAATTGAATAAATCATCATCTATTCCTGACTATTATTTCAATGAGAGGTAAGAATGTAAGTCTTTCTATGTCTGCATTTTACTGTACTGTGAAATTTGCTTTGATAATGGATTTCTATTTGTTCTGGTTTAAGTATTGTTTTATCTGTCTGATCGAAATTAATATCCATTATTATTTATGTGGCTTATGAATTTGGCAAAAGTGTTCAATCATTAATTTCGTAATTTTAGTTTTCCAGTTTTCATCTGTATATTATAAGCGAACTGAGAATTTTGTGAGCTTGTCTAGATTGTAACAAACGATTTGTGTTTATATGAAATATGTCTAACTGTATAATTTGATTTTTAAAATTTCCGGGTTGTTCTTATCAAACTTAGGTTTGATTGGTTTTCGTCATATTTAATTTCCTTAACATTTTTTACCCCCAATTTGAAATTATCCACTGAAATGGTCCTTAGCTTTGGAAATATATTTTGTTCTTTAACGAATTAAAAAGCTTCATTTATTCGCTAGGTAATGAATCTTTGGTATCCGTCAATAGGCTATTGGTTTGTGTAACTCTTCCTCGCTTTGAAATTTCCTGAGCGCTCTTAGTACTTTAAAAAATTTTATATTATACAGTGTGAAAAAAAATGTCATTAACATACATTGTACTTATTAATATTCTGAGTTTGGAACTTCTGGAAAAAATCAACTGTTCCTTTTTTTATTTTATTTTGCATTTGGATTTCGATTCTCAATGTTGTTCTGCTGGGCTTACTTCTATTATTTTTCACCATGCTGAATATTAATATTGTCCGTTGTGTGTATAAGTTACTATTATCTGAGTTTTATATTTGTTCCAATATCGTCTATTTATATAGAAAATTTGTTAAATCCTCCCTTCCTTGCTGAATGCTGTGTATTGATAGTTCAAAGTTGGACCCATTTGTTTTATCCTGTTATTAGTTCAGCAGTTTCCTGTCTACTTAAAAAAATCTGCTACTTTATTGTCTTTCCTTTTAAATATATATGTCATAACGATTCTTGAGAATTTTTAAATCCATCTTTGGTGTCTTGCTGTCATTTCTGTCCCTTGTGATTTTGAGTTTAGGATATTTATCGGAGCATGATCTGTATAATTGGAATTTATTACCTATCAAATAGTGTTTTTAAAATTTACAAATAGTTGACTGAATGTATAATGGATAAAAATTTTTTCTACAATTGTACTGTAGTTTTTTTTCGTGTTTATTAGAGTTCTTTAAACGAATGCAACTGGGTGCCCTTTGTTGAGACAATACTGCACCTATTGCGAAAGTCACTCTGACATCTGTTTGTAAAAGGTAAATGGTTTATCAAACTCTGGATATATTAAGATTGGCTGTGAGCTTAATAAGTGTTTTAAGGTTTCCAAAGGCATCTATAAACTAGTGGGTCATTTGTATTAATTTGTTGGCCCTTTTTGTAAAAAATATCTGATTCATTGGGTAAGCTATTTTGGACATAGTCCTTATAAATTTTCTGTACAAATCCTGCTATACAAGAAATCCTTTCAATTGCTTTTCTGTTTTAGTGTAGCTGCCATTGCTTTATTGCTTCTAATTTTTATGTGTGGATTGGGTTAATATCTTGCTTCTGTGAGAATGTGTCCTAAATATTCAGTATATTTTTCATGAAGGAACATTTGTCACTGGTTTTGAATTTTTTAAGTTATGATTTCTAAGTATTTTGAAAATTTTTTTGTTTTCTAGAAGCAATCTTATGTTCCTCAAAAGTGTTGTTGAAAATATCAAAATATCGTCCATGTTATAAAACACAACGTTGTTTATATAATCCCTCAGTATTTCATTCATTAAACGTTGAAATGTGGACTGTGGGCATTTTTAACCCAAAATGCATTCTAACATATTCATATAAAACCCTGGTTAAATGAATTGCTGTTTTCTCTATTCTTCTTCTGCCATTAAAATTTGGTGATAGCCTTTTGCTAAAACTAATGTAGTAAAATATTGGGGCCTTTACCGCGTTTGTCTAATACAGCGTCCATGATAGGTATTGGGTACTTATTGGAACGCGTTACTTGGTTTAAACGCCTATAGTCTTACACAAATACGATTACTTTTGAATTCCAGAGCTATATCTTTTTTTAGGATAGGACACATATGGGGAAGAACTATATTTGCTTTTGCTTTTTCTTATAATTCCATTGTGTTCCATATAAATATTTGTTTTTCATTTCTTCGTCATATTTTGGGGAGACCCGATAGAGTTTTGAATTAAATAGGTTGGTCTGTAGTAGTTTTTATGCTTGATGAACTATAGTTTTAGTATTGGTTTAAGTGATCCCCTTCTTTGAAAACATTAACTTTTCGTACTTTTTTGAAAGATTTCTTATTATTTGATTCCTCAGATTGAGTTCTTTTAACTTAAGATCATTCAATTTCGCTTATTTCCATTAACGCAAACATCTTCGATTGTTGGAAAGGAATGGAATTTTCGGACCCCATTGTTTCGTTTAATAATTTGTTTTGAATTTGAAAATCAATATATTTGCCCCAAAAATTCTTGGAATGAAAGTCCATGCCCAATAGAAAATATTTTTCAATTATTTTGTATTTGGAATTATGTACATTAGTTGTGTTTTTTTTATTAAAATGCTTATAGTTGACCTGTATCTACTAAAAAAAATAACATAAGTATCTTCCTTAGTTGTTCCTTTTATAAAATTTTGTTTCATCCAAGGCTAGTTGGTAAACAAAACTCTGGTTATCTGTGTGTGTTTTTACTACTATCATTTATATTATCTACACTCATGCTTCTGCTGGTGGTTGTTGATAATTTTGTGGTTGCTGATAATTTTGATTTTGTCTTTACGTTCTGACTTCGGTTGTCTATTCGGATTTTGATACTGTCTCGATTTGACTCTGTTGTCTATTGGGGATTTTGAGACTGTTTTACATTTTGACTCTGTTTCAGTATTTGGTTTTGTATTTTTAGTTAGTTGGTCTGTTGTTATATGTACTATGGTCATGGTCATTTTTGTGTTAATAATACTTTTTATTTTAAATTTCCATAATTCAGACCAAATATAATTTGCCGGTTCAATTCTTATATCTCTGTTAATGTTTGTTTTTATTCATTAAGGTCATTGGCCATTGGACCAAAGATAATTCTTTTACTCTTTGAATTAAGAGACCACTTAATATGTCAAACTAAATCTGCTATTGTTTTCAAAGACCGAAAAAATCAGTAATTTCCTCAACAATGCTCTTAATTGAAAATCAAGATCTCGAACGGTAGTTACCCTTAAGTTATTAATTTTTCTGGTTAGACCCATTTCTTCCGTTCTTGGGCGATAATGATGTCGAAGACGAGTTTTGCAATCAGCCCAAGATGTAGGGGGGTTAATATTAAGCAGAGTTCTAGCCTGACCTTGAATTTGGTGTTGAATATAACGGTAGAAGACCTGGTCGTTATCATCATACTCCTCATGATTTGGTTTTGACTGCACGAAAGAAAACCATGTAAACGTTCGCCTCCTGTCCAGTTGAAAAACCGGCGGCAAGTTACTTGTTCCTTCTCGGATGCGGTTTCCTCTCCCTGTTGTTGGATTAGGAATGCACCTCGTGATTTGGATATATTACTGATGTTAGGCATTTGAAGCATTGTTGCATCTCGTTTAATTTGTGCTGGATTAGCCATTTTTAATGGTGTATGTTTTTTATTGTTTCGTAACTTTTTTTTTTTTTTTTAAGTTTCTACAATAATTCTGTTTGTTTGCACAAATTGTTTTTTACAATATTATATTGTTCGTTATTTGTCACAATATATATATTTATTATTGGTCCACAACATGTTTTTATAATATTATATTGTGTTCGTTGGCTTAGATTTTCTCCAAGTGTCCACAATATAATATATTTTATTTTGCAAACCTAAAAAAGTTTTTGTTTTCCACAGTATTATAATTGTTTCGTTATCTTTGATTGCGTTCAAAGTTTCCACACTATTTTTA
Organism: Drosophila nebulosa; assembly: GCA_024703675.1. NCBI lineage: Eukaryota > Metazoa > Arthropoda > Insecta > Diptera > Drosophilidae > Drosophila > Drosophila nebulosa. The sequence continues at coordinate 9,687 of JANFPS010000090.1, read as the reverse complement.
AACATGTGAACTCGGAGTACCGACTGCGCAATTTAAGATGAGTCTCTGTTCTGGTTGAGTGTTAAATCAAGACTGCTTTTATTTGAATCAAATCATATTTGTTTGGCTTACATCTAAAGTGTTAACTGTTTTCTTCTGGTCACTTTTTTGTGACACCTATGTTTAGGGAAACTGCACAGATCTTGTGACACTCTAGTTTTAGGAATGGTTTATTGTTTATGGTTTACATTAATGTAGAGTGTACACCTCTTGAGTCGGGCTGTGATGGGAAGTGTTGCTAATGGCCAAACTCGCGTGTCACGTTAAGTTTTTTCCAATGCCGACTTGTAATCAGAAGTCTCGTCCAGTTGATTTATCGCATCTGATCGAAAACAATCGCATTTGGTGCCATTGACCACATTGGGTAAGATGGGGACATCCATTTGGTTAAATTGCTGGTAAACTCATAAATTGTTCGTAAACGAATTAACAATGTGTGTGGTCGATTATGCCGGAGTTGCCTTGGTTTACAGTTAAATGCTCAAATAAACTGTTTTGTTGCTTAGCAAGACAATGATGGAGCGTAGCTATTTCCTGAACACCGTTGCCACAGAGCAGATTTGAGAAAATTGCGGCACATAACTTAAAAAAACTGTCCGTAAGGATTGAAATTGGTTACCACGTGATTGTATTGTGTATATAGGAAAAATTGGAAGAAAAAGTTTCAAAGGTATCAGGCCACGCCCACTCATACCGCCATATAACTCATATAAAAAAATTTATTTGTACTTAAAAATATCGCCTTTTATTTAATATTCTTTTGCTTCGATCTCATATGAATATGCATCTAAGGGTTTATATCCAAATCTGAATCTGGATTCTGTGGTCCAGTCGACCACAAGCCATAGGGACGATTAACTCAAATCGGTGATGCTTTCAAATTGAGCAAACAACTTCTTTTTGAAAAATAATTATTCTTGTTGCAGTATAATTCAGATATTTTGTAAAGAAACTTGTGCTGGAAGTGTCTGTTGCTTGTTATTCCGGACGGGTATACATCACGATTTAGCTTTAAAAAAACGTTGTCGTAGCATGCAATATGACGCAAACCATGCTTCTTGGTTTATGGCTCGAAATGGCGTATACGTTTTTTGGAGAAGAAGTAAAAATGCTAATGCTTCATCTGCAGTCAGTCTGAACGGTTTTGATTCAATCGGCTTTTCCTCTTGACATTGATAATATGTCTTTTAAAGAACCAAGCAATACAGTCAGTACATTATACATTTTTCATGTTTGGCGCATATGTAGCTGCTATGAAAAAGCATTGCTGTATGTGCCCTTGACTAGTCGCGATATCTGAAGCGAGCTTTCTGTTTTAAACGACTACTTGCCTTCATCGTAAAGGTCAGCCGTTGGAGTACGGCCAACGGAACACTTTTTCACAGCAGCTCTTTCAATATGTATGGTCATTTTTGAATAAGGAACTGTTGGTGTTTCCTTTGAATTTTTTCTATTTTCTTTGGCATATTTTGGCATGTACTTGCATATATGAGCGACAAAGTTCGAAATTTTTTGTTTAACTTCAAGTTGTATTAGCTGCCTTAAGATTTATTAATCCTTTTCAAACGCCCACTCAGGAAGCGCTTTACTTTGCGACCATTACAATCCAAATATCAGCAAATATTTTATTTAAAAAAGCGCAAAAAAGCGCAAGCAAAAATTATTGGCGTCATCTGAGAACATTTAACGGGAAAAATAATTGCATTCTTAAACGCCCTACTGAAAGATGTAGAAGGCTATGTGGATCCAGAATATGATCAGTAGTGTACGGGAGAAGTGCTTAAGTGAGGGTTTCTTCTGGGAGAAACAGTGTTTGAGTGTTGTCTTGAACGACAGAAATCGCGCCAACGGGTCTTCAGGGAAATAGCTATTGCGCTCTTTTCTATGCTACAGCAACAACAGTTATTTGGCATTTAACTGTTACCAAAAAAAAAAAAGGCAAACTCCGGCACCAATCGACCACGACACATTGTATTTCGTTTATGGAACAATTTATGAGCTTACCAGTAATTAACAAAAATGGATGTTGTCATCTTACGCAAGGTGTCAGTTGCAGTTGCCAGTTCAGGCAGCGTACATGGCAATACAGGAGTGAACGACCACCAACGGATGCAAAGACAACACATACCAAACCGCAATGAAAAACCCAATTTTAGTTAGCAGACACAGAAAAAAACATCAAATGCACCAGCTTTTTCGACTTTTTAATTAATGGTTATTTGACACCTATAAAAAAAAGGAAACACAAATAATTGCACGAGTAGACAATCTTCGTCACAGTCAAGGTAACCCCGGTTGTCCGGTTTAATTTTAATAGGTAATGCCAAAGTGGCTTTACAAATTATCATTAATGATTACGAGGATGCTATACTATTTTGCACACAAGGTTTTTTTTGCTGTCATTTCAGGGCTAAGTTACCTCCGCGAATTCTGTTTATTCTGGGTTTTTAATAAAATGAGTGAATTTACTGTATTCGATTTCCCAGTCTATGCAAAAATTTTATTAAGCGACTTCTCTGCTACCGGAGGCTATCTCATATTTGAGTGTTTCAGAATCTCTTTTTTTTCGATATTGCCTTGTTTATCGAATTTTAAAATTGGTTAGTTTAACTGATTAAATCATTAATTTATTTTTTACTAGTTCGTTTTAAAAAACTTCTTGCTTATTATTATTTGATAAAACGCTGGCTAATGTTTTTTGTAAGAATTTCAGTTAATCAGAGTGACCGAGGCTAACTGTTTTGTTTTTTTTAATACGCTGGTCAGCTCGGTTCTGCCATCTTATAATTTTATAATCTAAGAATGGCGTGATGAAGTTGTTTCCAGTTTTGTGTTCTTTGCAATGATCCTCCTTAAGACCGATAGAGCCAGCCCTCAATTTAACTACTTTATTACATAAATAATGTTACATGGATTTCGAATAGTCTCCATAGGAATAGGGGTCTCGTCCTAAGGGAAGTGGCAAAAATAATCTGTAGGATACAGCCAAGGATTTAGGTGAGTTGAATGCTTTAAGTCCATCCGATCTTATCTTATTCTTTAGGGTTTAGGTTTTCTCGCTACTATATCCGTCTTATATCTCAGGGGCTAACTTTGAACTAGCCTTTTTATTAATTTTAACATAGACAGTTACACCGAGATCGTAGCTTTTATAGTTTTTTCTTCTTTTGGTTGCAATACTTCAATTCGATAATCTGGTTTGGTCTTCTGGAGATTTTTTCCCTTTTTTTCTCTTATGGTCCAATTTTTTTTTGGTTTGAACTATCTGGTTTTGCCAAAGAATGGATGAGGCTTTTTCCCTGTGGGCCCTATGTATTGTTCTGCTGTATTCCATTTCTGCCTTAAACAATACAGTTTTGTCGTGGGGGTTTTGGTGCTTTAGGCATCTCATGTTAACCGTCAGCTAAGAGTGGAATTTCTTTATTTGTATGTTGATGGAAAAGCTATGGCGGGTGTAGTGTAGACCTTGTATTTGTAGTTGATCCTTGCAAAAATTTTATCGGGTCGGGTTTAGAGATTTCTATTATCCATATTAATAGTTTTAGTAGTGCCATAGGGACTTTGTTGCTTTTAGCTGTTTGCTGCCTTGTAATCTAAACTAGATTTACTCATTGCATATTTTAGAAAATTTATCTATTGCGGCTCATAAGCTTATTTTGTTTACAGTCAAGGTGAAACTATTTTACCTCGGAATATAATGCGCCCTGGAGGTGCGTCTCAATCTCAACTTTTTAGGGGGTTTGCCTCTTGATATTTTGAAAATTTTAATGGTTTGACATGCCGTTAACCATTGCGTTTACACTTACCCTTCATTTTATAACAAAAAAAATAGTGTGCCGAGTATTTGTGGCTTTGTTTTTCTACAGAGTTTTTTGTACCCTGGTATGTTCCCTAATTGATAATCTCTTTCTGTTCCTTTTCATTAGTAGTATCCTCAACCATTCTTCGTGTATATCGGCTTTTATAATTCCTAAAATGAAGGGTGTATAATTTCACTTGGTATATTGTATTCCTTTAGATGGGAATATGCCATTTCCTCAGACTGGGATCCATTTTTCGCTATCAAGATTTTAATCAATTGGATGCTTGATGGGTGTGCCTATGTGTGTTGCTGGCAAAAATTATTCTAAACCCCCCCGGCTTGACTCAATGTGGTGTCTATTTAAAAACGAAGATTTGGCTTTTTGAAGACGTTGATCGGAACTTCCATGGACCGAGCTTTCGTTCACTGATGTAATACTAGCGTAAAGAGATATGGTCGGATTTCTTGACATCGCATACTGCCACATTATTTGAACATACTGGTTTTTATTTTAGCTGATAATTTAAATTCTCAAGGTAACTTTTCCATATTTCCAAATTTCGGGCTAAGGGCGCAAAGGTTTGGGTTCTTATTGATTCATACGTCACCGTGGAAGTACACTCTTAACTTCGTAAGGCCCACCACTGTTGCTAACACTCCCATTTCAGTAGTAGCATACTTTTATGCAATTTTGCTCGAAATACTGCCCCCACTGGCTTTATGAAAAGCATCTGTTGTGTCAAATGGAATTTACGATGAAGTCGGGATAGGACAATGTTACCTTTTGTAAAAAGTCAAAGTATTTTTTTTCCTATTAAATGGGTCAAGTTCACCTCAAATTTTCTCAGAGCTGGACTAATTTTAACTTTCCAAAACTCACCCCCTGGCCGAAGCTAAGGAGTCAAGGGCTTTGCCTCTATTCGGGGAAAACCTTCACGAAATCTGCGTTAATAGCTAGCTAATGCCAGGCCAGGAATGATTGTACATTTTTCATCGTTTTTGGCACTGGGGAATTTTTTTATAGCTTGAACCTCTTCAGGACTGTTTTAACTTCATGTAAAAATTTCTGTCCTCCTTCCAAAAAATCAAAAGGCTTGAAGAAATCACACATTTCCATTTGGACTTGATATTTGCCATGGACAAAGTGGAAAAAAGGACACTAGAAAAGTGTGGAAATATTCTTCCTCTGTTTGACTAAAAATTTGAATTCTCTGAAGATGTCATGCACAGCTCTTACAAAGATGGATGGTGAATTTTTCAATCCAAAAGGGAGACGGGTAAATTCTTATTTACCGCTATTTTTTGTGAAGCAGTTGCTTCTCTATATTTTAAAATAACTTTTAAAAAAAAGTAAAACAGAAGAAATATTGATTATTGGACTTAATTGGGCAATTATATCCACTATTTCTGGTATAGGACACCTATTCGAAATTCTGACTGCGTTTAGTTTCCTGTAATCGATGACTACTCTTTATTCTTTTCTCCAGAGTTGTTGCTCTTTTTTGGAACAATCCATGCAGGTGCATTGAATGGTGACCGTGACAGTCTAATGATGCTTCGTTCGCGCAATGAGTTTATTCTTTTCTTCTACTACCCTTTTTAAAAAAAGCAGGGAAAAGATAGTACGCTTCGGGAATTTCACATTTGTAGTAAAGGTAAATTTTGTATTGGGTCTGATAAGAGGGTGTTAAATTCCTCTCGGAGTGTTTGCAGAACCTCAGAATTGATTCCAATATCAAAAATTTGATTGCTGTTCCCGGCAGATTTGTGGTTGGTTGTGAGTATGCTCCCACTTACAGTGTAGTTTCATTTCGTTTTAAACTTTTGGCTATATCAAGTTGAATGTGGGTTTTGTAAGAAACTGTCTCAAAGAGGAACGGTCTCAGCTACAAAATCTATAGTGTCTTTCCACCTGGGTTGTACGAGAAGAAAGCATTTTTTGCCTGAGGCTTGGGATACTCTTTCTACTGTCAAATTTAATTCGATGCATCATTCAGAAAAGAAGAGCGACGTTTGCTGCTGCTTCAAATTTTGGCATGTTTCAATAGATGTGAGCGGGGGCTCCTCTGGAACTGGCATCGAGATACTGTTCGCCTAGTAATCCAACATTTGCATTATGGAATTGTCGAGTATTTTTATTCGATTTTGATTTGCATTTGATATCTTAAAATCGACTGTTGAGGCGTTAACTTTTTAGTCTTTTCTATAATTAATGTTTGGGGTTTTAATTGAAGGGTCGGGGTTGGGGGCTGGAGGTTGAGCTTGGGACTGGAAGGGGATGGTTTTTAAAATTAATTGTTGTTGTTTAGGGCCAAAAGGTTTTGGTGGGGTGTGGAACCCGGGGAAGGGATACCCGTTCTGGGGGGCTTTTTAATGTTTGTATGCGGTCGGGTTTTGTTATTTTCTGGAAAATTTTTGGGACCCATTGGTGCGGGCATGGCGTATTTTTAATTTTGAGTTATGGCCAAAGAGTTTTGTTGGGGGGGTGGGAACCCTTTATGGATACCCGTTCTGTGAGGCTTGTTAATGATTGTATGTTGGTCTGGGTTGATAGTTTTGGTAAATTTTCGGGCCTTGGGTGCTGGGGTAAATTCTGGGCCCTAACGGTAATCGTGTCCAGGGTTTTTTTGTACTGTACCCATTTTGTTTCTATCTGATTAAAAAAGGGACATGGCTCAAAAACCACGGGTAAAATGTGAATAAGAGGTCAGTCACTTTTATTGGTACTTTTGAAAATTTTTTTCGAAAATTGTTTCCCAAAATTTAGAAAGGTGCATACTTTTTAATTTACGGCATGGCCGGCCTACAATATTAGAAAAGAACAATAGAATGGCGTAATACTTCGAGGCCCTGCATGATCATACATTTCCAACACCGAGATGATTGTTCCCTGGGGGCTTTGAAAAATTCCCCACATCCAATATTTCTAAATCTCCCAACTGTCTCGAGTTTTGAAAAGGGGCTGCTTTTATATTTATTTACCTATTTCTCAATATGGGTTGTGCAACTAGTATTTGCTTGGGCCGATAGCTCTTCGTTTTTGGGAGAAACAGTTTTTTAACGAGGGGTTTTAACCCTGATGTATTCAGGGCCTCAATTTTTCTAAAACAATCGCGGGGCTTTGGGGAGTAGTTCAGGGGGATTCTTTATGCGGGTTTTCAGTTGGTTGTTGCCCTTTGTTTAAAAAAAACATTTTTCACCCAACTATCCCCTGACATTATAATCCCAAAAAGTTTAAAAAACGCAGAGAAGATTTGGAAGTGATTTTCAAGTTTTATGTTATGTTATGAAATTTTTCATGTCGGCTTCTTTATACTGCAAGCATTGAATGTCGGGCATTCGCTCCGAGCTCCAGCTCCGGGGCCCCGGAGATGGGGAATAAAAAAAAAAAAAAAAATACCAAATTTTTTGTGGTCGGAAAAAAAAAAAACCCAAATCAATTGTTTTTTTAATTATTTTTTAAAGGAAAAACCGCAAGCGCGCTCCCGGTATTTTAAAAGCCTTGACGCTTAAACAGGGGCAGGCAGCAGCATGAAAACAGGGGCGTATGTATGGTAAAGTATATATGCGAAGGCTTTGGAATGCGCATGGCCCCGTTAAGCTTTCGCTGCAGACCACGCGCGCTCCAGCCCATTTTTTTTATTTTTAAGTTTAATTTTCTAGAACAATCGCTGCTTTTAAAGTAGTTGCTTGGGGAGGATTCTTTATCGTGGTTCAGCGGGTTTTTTGCCCCCTTGATTTAAAATTTAAATCACCCAACTACCCCGACATTTTAATCCCAAAAGGGTTAAAAAAAAACGCAGAGAAATTTGAAAGTGTTTTTTCAATTTTATTTTAACTATTTTTTTTCCCAAATGATATTTTCCCTTTATAAAAAAACTCTATTTCTTTTTATTTTACTTCTTTTTTTATTTGGTTTGTTTTCCCTGATTCCTAATTATACCGTTGCAAAAAGAATATATATATATTGGTCAGAAGTAAAAACGCATAGTGGAACCCATGCCCTTATAAAGTATATATTTTCATGATCAGCACAAGAACAAGTTCAATACCCTATCTGTCCCATCCGTATGTAATTTTGAACCTTGTTTTTTTTTCTTTTTAATTATATTATTATTGTTTTTAACAAAAACCTCAAATGGGCCCCTTTTAATGAGGGTTCTAATTTAGACCGGTATTGTTTTTTTAAATAAACCGGGGCTTTACTTTTATACAAAATCGATATTTTTTTTTTTTTTGTTTTTTCTTTTTGTCCTAATTTTTTTTTTCGTAAAGTTTTGGCTCTTTTATACGCGTTTCTAATCTAAAATCAACTTCCTTGAGTAAACTTCTAATTATAAGGTTCATGGTTTTTAAATTTTAAATTTTATTGGGAGGTTATTTGCCTTCCAAATTTTTTCTTATACGGACCATAAAATTTTGATTTTCTGATGGTGGGTTTTAAAAACAATAACGAATACTTTTAACCATATCCCCCGTTTTATTTACTGATATGTATGAAAAGATGTACCCTTGAAACGTTCATGACTTCTTTCAACTGTACCTAATGTCTGGTGAGGTGTGCAGTAACGTTTGTTTCTATTTTTAAACATTGCACAAATTGTTATGATTGAGTTTTTTTTTTCTGTTCCCATGTTTTGTAATGAAAGTTTTTTAATGGACCGATTTCCCAATAAAAAATTTAAATATTTCTTTTGCTATAGTTGTTGCACTTTTGTTTTGGGAACTGTAATTTTACTAAAAAAAATTTGTCAATCACATATTAAAATGATTGGTATTTATTTCCATTTTATGAGCGTGGTAGTGGACCCATTGTTCTACTTTATTCTGTTCAAAAGCATATTGTGGTGTTTCTTTTTGTTTGGGTATGTTCTTTTTTCACCCAAAAACCTCGGTTAAACTTTGGTTTCAGTAATTTTTTAGGGTTTTTTCTTCTCTTTTTTTTCACTTTAAAGGGGTAGGCTTGATTTGCCGCTACTCTTAATGATTTCAATTTTTATTGCCAAATTTTTAAAAGTATTATTTTAAATTGATTAAGGACCTTTTGCTGGGGCCCTTAGTTTTATTTGAATAACCCCCCATTTTGCCTTTGGTGCTTCGGTTCCTTTTAAAAAGCTCTTAATTTGCTTAAAATTTTTTTTGTATTTTTCCTGGGGTGTTTAACCCTTTTTCAAAAACGGTTTTTAAGGATTCCCCCCAAAGGCCCTTTCTTAAAAGGTTTTTTTGCTTCTAATTCTAGGTTTTGAAGTTTGAATGGTTTTTACCATGTGGAATATTTATGGTCTTGATTGTTGCAATGTGAAATTTTTCCAATACCCTGGTAGCTGCTAGTTTTTGTTCGGTAGTACTCTTATTGCTTTCCCTTTATGAAAGCTTTAATGCATATGCAATGGAAGTTTTGGGCCATTATAGTTTTTTAGTTAAAAAATGTTTTCCCCCGCTTGTTTGCTTGCATCATTGATTAAAAAAATTTTTTTGCTAAAAACTGGGTACGTAATAGAAAGGTTGAACAAGTTTTTTTTTTTGGTACTGGGAATGCATTTTGGCATCGCCGTCCATTCGAATGGTACATTCTTTTTTGCATAATCTTGTTATTGCCGGGGGAAAATTTTGGCGAAAATTTCGTATAAACGTCTGATATCTTCCCTGTTTTATAAAATTTAACTCTATTTTTTTTTATTTTACTTCTTTGTTTTCCCTGATTCCTAATTATACCGTTGCAAAAAGAGTATATATAAAAATTAACAAAAAAAACTTCTTTAAATTTTATAAAAAAAAACAATGTTTATTAATTTAATTTTACAAGAAGTTATACTGGAAGATTCAGGAGCTACTTAAAAATTAAA
>JANFPS010000089.1:0-43385 GCA_024703675.1 Drosophila nebulosa | reverse complement strand
AATAAAATGTTCGATAAAACTTTCAGCATTATCGATATAACTCACAGATGCAATTATTATCACGAAATATTACTCGTGAAATATTTCGTTTTTTTCCAGTTTTTAACTGTAACGAAACGGCCCCCCATTTTTTTTATATAAGCAAAAAAAAAATGGCCACGCAAAAAGAATTGTAAATTTTAATTCCCCAAAAAATGGGACAAAAAATAATATTTAACAATTTTTCAAAAGCTGATATGGGGAAGGATTTCCAAATTATAAGCACGACAAAAAAATTATCGATTTTGTGCAGGAAAAAGTAAGGGGAAAACATCGATGTTTGCGACCACAATGTTTTAAACTTCAAACATCGAGAAACATCGAGTTTGCGGGGTATTTTCAAAATTAATCATCTATTTCGCAAAATTTCCAAATTCATTTATGCAACTTTGGAATAAGCGAAATGCAACAATATTAAAAGAAATATTAAGTAAAAAAAAAGGGGACAAAGCAAGATTTGTGTTTATTTTTTTAAATATACTTTGTTTAGTATAAAATAACTTTTCTTCATTTTTATAACAAATTAAATTAAAGGAAACCTTTAAAGTTTTTCCTTTTCTTACATTATTGTCATTCAAAACAAACAAAAAAAAAGAATTAGAGATCATTTTAATATTTTTTTTTTAAAAAGCAAAAGCTCTTTTTACTACACTCATTTCAGAGAGCATCTTATCCGAAATTAATTGGCCGCCTTGATAAATAACCGTTCAGATTCGCGGACGACGCGGCACGCATAGACTTTTTTCTTCCCCTGGATTTTCATTTTCCTGGAAGTTGAAGATGGTACTAAAATAAAAAAATTTGTAAATTTACTACAAAAATATAGAATCATCTTTAAAGGGTTTTAAACTCCGAAAACAGTTATGAGCTCCCCACTGAAGACTCCACCTGTGTTCATTTTTTGCTCGTCTGCAGTTTTTCCCGTTTTGCCTTTTTTCGGACAGATCTTCCTATTTTTGACTGCGACACCCGGGAAAAATTTTTTGAACGCCCCCGCCCGGGAAAAAAATCCCTTTTTTTTTTTTGTCCTTTTTCTACCCTTTTTTTAAATTTTCTGAGTCTCATATATAATTTGTTATTTTCAACTGCAGTCATCGCTTTGATCATATTTTTTTGAACTTTTTCAATGCAATGAAACCCCTGTTTTATTTTTATCAAAACTGACTTATCGAACATCGCTCACTCGAGTTAAATTGTTAAAAGTAAAGGATCCCCGAAAGTACGTACAAAAAAAAATTTTAGAGATTCCTGGTAAAGGAATCGCTTGAAGGTTTGGGTTTTTGTCGGGATCCTAAGGATCCTGAAAAGCATTTTGTAAATTTGAAAATGACGTTAACTAAAATCGCCCAGCTCCGCGCGCATGGGCATTCAAAAAAACATATGCAAAATGCAAACCCTTTCAAAAAGAAAACAAAATTACTTTTAACCCTTGTAATTTGGCGAGTTGGGGGCAAGAGGGGGACTTGCCTTTTTTTGCGCACAAATTGTGCAATAACCCCCATTGGTCTTTAAGTGAATTTTTGAAAGTTACAATTGATGCGAAAGAATAAAATTGCACAGGAAAAAAGTGCACACAATTTTAAAAAATTCGGGCCCCCGCACTTCGAAGAAGATTTGAAAATTGAGTAGGGGAAACAAGTAAGCTTGTTAATTGATGATCGACCGATGTTTCAATTAAAAAGATGTTGGGTAAGAAACTATCTTTAGCACCAAAACAATTTTCAAAAAATTTACATTTGAATTTTTTTTAGGTGTCGCCAAATCTATTATACCCATAGGGGATGGAAAAAACGTCAACACTATTGGTCGATTGAACTGGAAAATGGGACGCAGAGAGTATTCCCAAGTCCCTTTGTCCGAATTAATAAAAGGGCAAATTCCGGTTTAAAAACCCTTTTTTTTGGCATTGGAAAGATAATGCCATGTAAGGTGGTAAAAAAAAGTGTTTTTTCAAAATTGAAAAAGGTTGTACCGTCCTTAGTTTAAAAAAAATTTTTGGCTTTTGGGTAAAATTGGCGGTGAATCAGATGCAAAAAAGCACTCCCAATGTCGCTTGAATTTTTATTGTCAGCAAAAACCTTTTTTGGTTCGCAAAAAGTTCGTAGACAGTGGCTTAAAAAAGATTGTACAAGCCTAATAATGATAAGGTAGGGTGGGTTTTATTTTGTGTTACTTATAAAATTAAATTATTCTTCCAGATTAAAATTTTGTGTCCCTGTTTTAAAATTAACCCTACTAAATATATGCGTTGTCCTGAAACTTGTCCAAGTAAATATTATATGTTAATGTTGTAGTGTTTGAATTTTAATAATTTTTTTTTTTATATATATTGTTTTTTTAAAAGGAACCCCCTTTAGATTCCCCGGGGTGCGATACGAGGGGGATCTCTATTGAGCATCCGTGAAAACCCCTATTAAACTCAGGGATAGATTTAAGCTCCACTTTTGAGACTAGCTCTGCAGAGAAATGCCACAAAGCAACAAATTTTAAATGATTTAACACGGGCACAATTATTTGTACCTTATATTTCAAAAAACCCCCTTTTTGAAGTGATGCAACGGATCAATAAAAATTTCAGTCAAATAAGTAAAAACCCACTAAAACATTTGGGGGGGACTTAATTTTGGGAAAAAATTACCTTCGCTCAAAATAATACCACCCCGCTGCAAAAAAATATTCTAGAAGAACCATTTGAGACCCATCAAAACGTGATTTAATCTAGGATAGAGTTTGAAAATCATTTAAAAAAACAACATCGATGATGGGCAGAGTTACTATTCGTCAACATTGCACGGAATTATTATTGAAAATTAATTTGTCAATGAAGCCAGGGAAAAAATTCTTTTTGATTTTTTTAAAATTAAATAAATTTTTTTTATAATTTTTAGATTTCCCGATAACTTTAAAATCTGAAAAATAAGATATTTTCCATTTGAAAATATTTTTGCGAGCTAACAAAAAATCGTATAGAAATTTGGAGACTTTGATAAAAAAAGGGAAAAAATTGAAAAATTGTTTGTCAATACAAAACAATTCATCTTCACGATGGGAAAAACCCAAAAGAAAACGGTAGGGGTTTGGGAGAAGTAAAAAAGTTTTTGGGTTCTGCTGGGAAAGGGCATTTCAAGATTTTGCAGTAATTTCCCTAAATTTGTTGTCGCTGCCATGGTCGAAGCGGAAGTGGGGCGTGTTCAGCCAAAATTAACTTGGTGAAAACAAAGTTAAGGAAAGGCTTCACATCGAACGCTAAATTCGATTTGGCAGTTAGGTAAGTTGTTATTTTTAAAAAAAAACTTACGTTTTTAACATATTTCAAAAAAAATTAAAAATCCCTTATTCAAATTTGGGTTACGTCGAAACGGAACTTGCGCCATAACATGAATTTCCTAAAAAAATTTTTTCGCCAAATCGGCCAACATGAATGTTTAGAATCTGAAAAAGAAACACCGACGAAGTGTTAATAAATTTTTTCATGAAAAAAGTATAAAAATTTCTTAAACTTTTGTTTTATTTAAGAAAATTTGTTTTTGCCCAATAAAAAAAAACTGCCGTTTTTTTTTCCTATTTTCTGGGTCATCTGTCCTATTTTTTCGCCAAACCAGCGGGAACCCTGTCAGTGAAAATTTTTTATGTGTGATCAAAAGAACGTACATACATACAAAAATAAATTTAAAAATTTTTTGTATGTAATCACATATAAATGCTGATCTCGGGGTTTTTTCAAAAAAACTTACTTTGAAAAACTTGTCCTTTTTTTTAAATCCTTTCGCAAAAAACTAACAGCACTTTTAGCGCTCCTTTTAATTTCTAAAAAAGTATAAATCAAAAAAAATTTAAAAACAAAAAACAAAACAAAAAAATTTTTAAAAATTACATGCATTAAAACTTACATCCTTGAACACTTTTAAAAGAAAAAACATCGATAGTGCTGGCCAAACCAGTCGATATACCCTGATGTTTTTTTCCGTCTAGGCTGTTTGTAAAAACCATCGTCCAAAAAACCGATAAAAGGCACTTCTGGACTTCACAGACTTAAATGCGCCCAAAATAGCAGCGACGCTGTGCAACCAAGTCTGGAAATATTTCTACAAAGAAAAGTTCCGTCGAGCGTTATGGAAAAACTGGCTCGGCATCAGCAGTTTTTTTTACAAATGGTCTAAACCTTTTTCCACAATAAAGGAAAAAATTTTTAGATATACAGTAAAAGCTTTTCCCGCGAAAAAAATACCGAAACCGTAGCTTTCCGCCCACAAGTTTTCCCTGTATGGACGTTGTTTTATGTTTACATTTAGTAAAAAAAAAGTATACTTTTTTAGGTAAAGGTTTTTGAAACTGGCTTAATTTTTTTGACATTGGAGCTGACTAGGGCAAGCGAACTTTTTCTAAACTACTGAAAAGTAGAAAAACCCCAACTAACGTTTTTTGGGGGAAGCATACAGCAAGTTAAAAAGGGGATCTGAAAAAAAAAATTTGGGGACACTATAGCAATACCCCGCGCAAAAAAAAAAGCCCCATTTTAAGGGTTTTTGCAAAATTTTGCCTTCTCTGCTCGGGGTTTCCCCCCAAAATTTTATTCTAGTCCTTACTTTTATTTTTTGGAATCCCCCCGTTTTTTTCTTTCCCTTTTTTCAAAATTTTCGACTGTCGGTTGCTAAAAATTTCTTTTGCGGAGATTCAATTTGGGAACATTAACATTGGTTAAAGGAAAACAGATGACCCTCACTGAAAAAAGGCCAAAAATTTTTCTTTTGGGCCCGCAAAACTGTCGAATCGTGAAAAAAGGTAATAAAACTTCATTCGACGCTTTTTTAAAAAAAATCGGGACGGAGGAATTGGGAGGACGAAGGATCGCAAAAAAATTTCACAAATGAAAGGGAGAATCACGTTATTATGAAACGAGCCCCCAATCGCTTCAAAAAATGCCGGGTGAAACATCTGAAGTGCTCAAAGTTTTCGAAAGAAATTTCGGCTCGGACTATTAACGTCGGCCAAAGATGGGGTTTTAATAGAAAGGGCACCACCAAAAAACCTCTTCTCAACCCGAAAATGAAGCAGCTCGCTTAAAATGGCGAAAAAAACAAAATTGGGGTCAATTTGAAAGGTCACGATCATTTTTCTATGACCAAATTTAATCTTTTTGGACCCGATGGCTGCTTTAAAGTTCGGCGCAGAAAAAAGCGAATTCGGGAAAACGCTGTTTGGCACTGTTAACATTCGCCTTATGTAAAGTATGGGGGTGCATTTCCAAATACAAAAAAGAACCTTTTTATGCTTCAAGGGATGGTGAAGCAGAGAAATAAAAGAAATCATTCCATGGACTTGTCCTGCATTGAGTCGATTACGAAAGAGAAAAGACCCCATATTCCAGGACGATTCTGCCCTTGTCATCGGGCCGGGTCTGTAAGTGGATTTTTTTAGAATTATATTCCGATCATTTTTTAAAAAACTTAACTATCCGCTAACCACAGATATCAAATTTTTAAAGCATATTTGCTCGTGGATAGAGTTTAAGCTCCACTTTGGACCAGCTCTGCAGAGAAATGCCCCAAAGAAAAAAAAATTTTAAATGATTTTTACCGGCACAAATTATTTGTACCCTTTTATTTTCAAAACCCATTCTTTAAAGGATGCAACGGGTCAATAAAAACTTCAGTAAAAAAAGTCAAACCCCACTAAGCATTGGGACTTAATATTTTTTATAATTACCTTGCTCAAAGGGAAACCCCCCCCCCCGAGCGAAAAAATATTCTAGAAAAACCTTTGAGACCCATACAAAAAAGTGATTTATATCTAGGATACGATTTGAAATCATTAAAAAACAACATCGATGATGAGGGAGAGTTACTATTCGTCAATTGCACGGGAAATTTATTTTTGAAATTTAAATTTTTCAACTGAAACATAGGTAAAGAATTTTTTTTTTGCATTATATTTTAAAAATTAAATAAATTTTTTTTTTATAATTTTCAGATTGCCAGATAACTTCAAAAAACTTTAAAAATAAAGATATTTTCTCATCGAAAAAATTTTGCGGCTAACAAAAAACGATAGTAGAAATTTTTGGGGAATCTTTGTAAAAAGGCGAAGAAATTGAAAAATTGTTTGTCAAACAATCAATCACTTCACGATGGGAAAACCCAAAGAAAAACCCCCCGGGCTTTTTTGGGGCAAAGAAAAAACGTTTAGGGATTCTGCTGGCAAAGGACTTTTTCAAGATTTGCAGTATATACCCAAAATTTTGTTGTCGCTCCATGGTCGAATGGGGAAAGTGGACGCGTTTCACCAAAGTTAATTGGTGAAAACAAAGTTAAGGAACGGGCTTCACATCGATACCAAATTCGATTTGGCAGTTAGGTAAGTTGTTATTTTTAAAAAAAAAACTTACGTTCAACATATTTCAAAAAAAATTAAAATTCTTTTTATTCAGATTTGGATTCGTCGAAACGGAACTTTCTGCCAAACTATGAAGTGCCCCGAAAATTTTTGGCCCAAATCGGACAAACAGAATGTTTTTTGAATCTGAAAATGAAACACTCGACAAATGTTTTAAAAATTTTCATGAAAAGTATAAATTTACTTTAAAATTTTTGTTTTTTTGAAAAAAAAATTTGTTTTTGTCCTAATAAAAAAAAAACTGTCCGTTTTTTTGTCCTATTTTTTTGGGTCTCTTCATTTTTTCGCCAAGCCCGCGGCAACATGGTCATGAACTTTATATGTTGATCAAAAAAGAACGTACATTAAAAATACATAAAAAAAATTTTTATGTATTACATAACATATAAATGCATATGCTCGTGGCTTTTTACAAATAAAACTTTCTTTGAAAAATACTTGGGCCATTTTTAAAACCTTTTTGCAACCTAACAGCATTGTAGTCGCTCCTTTTAATTTTTAAAAAAATATAAACAAAAAAAATTTAAAAAACAAAATACAAAACAAAAAATTAAACTTACATGCTTTAAAACTTACATGCCCTTGAACACTTGTAAAAGAAAAAACACGAAGTGCGGGCCCAAGCACCCATGTATCGATAGTACCATCGTTTTTTTTCCCCTTTCTAGTGCATATTTTTGTAAAGCCATCGTGCCAAAAAAAACCGATAAATGGCATTTTCTGGACTTCACAGACTTAAATGCCCCAAAAAGCACGACGCTGTGGGAACCAAATCTGGAAAAATTTTACAAAGAAAAGTTCCGTCGAGCGTTTTAAGGGGAAAAACTGGCCCCGGGATCAACTGTTTTTTTTTTACAAAAGGTTTTAAGACCGTTTTCCACAATAGAAGGTAAAAATATTTAGGGTATACAGTGAAAACCCATTCCCAGAAAAAATACTGAAAACCCTAGCTTTCCGCCCCAAAAATTTTCCCTGTATGTGACGTTTTATTTATGTTTACATGTTAAATATAAAAATGTACATATTCCCTTTTTAGGTGAAGGGTTTTTTTAAACTGGCTTAATTTTTTATTGACATTGGAGTTGACTACGGCAAGCAAAAACGTTTCTTAACTCCTGAAAAATAGAAAAACCATAACAAAACTTGTGTTGGCGGAAGCATACGCAAGTTTAAAGGCGATCTAAAAAAAATTGATGGATCAGTCTATAGCATATAAAAACAGAATGTGGAGGCCCAACACACAAGCGAAAGTTTTCTCACACTGACAGCACATTACATATGTCAGGAGTTTAAGCTAAATGTAAAGGTCCCGCAAATCGCGAATTTCTTTCGGAAAAAAAGGATGGGTTAACATATTGAGCGGGGAAAAAAAAAATACAGGGGAAATAGAGGGGGAAACCCAAAATTTTCAAAAAGCATATTTAACCGAAAATGGTGTCAATTTAAGGAAGCATTTAAATTTTATAACACATTGCATGTGCTCCCAAAATTTTTAAATTATGACTGACCTTTCGATAAAGGTAATCTTTTTGAATTGAATGCTTTGTTGGATGCTTCGAAGTCGTTTAGTTGGCCTTTTAAGCTTTCGGAGCTAAAAAGCCTACTACGAAACCTTAAAAACAGTTAAAAAATAGGGGGAATTCCCTATATATCATTTTTGTAGATTCTAGAAACATTTCAAATAATTTTTTTTTTGTCACAAAATGTGGGAAAATTTTCCTATAGAATTGTTTTTAAAAAAAGGTAAAAAACGAGACGACAAGGATAAATAAGAAATTCGTCACAGGAAAAAAAGAGTTATATTACCAAAGAGAGCTTTTGTTCATAAAGATGGTGGACGAAACAATGTAATAAGAAGAGAATAAATGGGATTTGGGCGTTGTATACGATTCCGAGAGCCAAGGTAAATAGCCATGCACATTTGCAAATTATTTGATGAGTCTGTTTATTTTTTAGTTCTAATTTTTTCAAATTTTCAGTACGCAGTATGAAATCTGACTTATTTTTGTATACTGTTGAGCTTTGGTAAAAGAAACAAAATAGCCAATTAGATCGACTCCACCACAACTAGTATTTGATTAGGGCAATTGATCCTAAGCTGAATTTAGCAAAATACTGCATTACATTTACAAAAAAATTTTAGACGAGAAGAAGAAAACGCTATCAATTTTGATTATATAGATTAATAAGTATCAATGTGTTTCGACAAGATGGTCCCTCTCATACTAGAGTTACACTGTTAAAAATTTTAGTACATGGCGGATTTCAAAAAATTTAAGGTGATAGGCTTCTATTCTGCCAGTTAGGATGCGCTGGTGTGATTAAATTAAATAATAAATTTTATAAGCGCGATAGGCCCTCTGCGGCGATTGCTCGGCAGAAGTACTCGGGAAAAAACGATTGTGATTGGACGTTTTTAAGACAGAGCAATCGATACAGCGGAAAAAAACTCTGCCTGTCGAGCCTAAATTTTGAACAAAAGATCGCAATACAACAAAAAACGCAAAAAAAATACGATTTACCTCCAGCAGTTATAGGAATTTCAAAATATGATGCAAAGCGGATGACGAGATCCAGGCTTACAATCCCATATATTTAAAATGCTGTGTAGAGATTTTATTAAAATAAGGCATAAATCATTTATAATAAAATGTTTGATGGTTTTTTTATAAATGTTAAACATGTTGTTGTTTAAATAATTTTTTTAAGTATACTAAGAGAAGCCCACATAATTAAAATGAAAAAAAAAAGCTCCTTCCGCCTAGATTATTATAGGGCGGTCTGCAGTGGGCGTGGTCGGGAATCCGTTTTAAAGGGTTTCAATAGGATAAATACTATTAATATGCATCAAATATTAGTTTCCAACCTGTACCAAGTTTTCAAAAAAACTCCTCATATTATTTAAAATTGCGACTTTATTGCCAATAAAATCGTGCCTTTACGTCAGAGTACAGTGGATTGAAGAGAAATTGGTGCACTGCGGATAAGTTCACCGAATACCGCCAAATTAAAATAAAAAAAGAAAAAAAATCATGTATGCTGAATTAACAAAACTGGAAAACAGTCAACTTTGAACCTGGGGACCATCATACACACATAGAAATTAATTTATGAATATTATACTTAGATATCATAAATATATAGCGCCTTACATCTTAAAAGTTGTTACGATTTTGACACCCAATCTGGATCTATCTGAGCGTCACCATAACAACAGAAAGCAGGTAAGTGATCGAACTCATATAATATTTTATAATAATTACTCAAAATTGTAGTGAATAACCGATTACTAAAAAAAATTAAATTTTTAGTGTACAGAAAAACAAAAAAGTGAGAAAAATAGTTAAATATCGCAAAAAAGTATGCTGAGAACCTGATGACTTAATTTTGGTTTAGTAAATTTTTTCCAGTTAATTTGGGAAAAAAAAAAAATTATCCAAAAAAAAAAAATTTTGAATATATAAAACACATTAACTCTTGTAGAAATTTGGTTGTCAAATTAGTTTTTCAGCAATGTACAAAATTTTTTGAAATTTGAAGACTCGTGTTAGCTTTTTTTCAAATAAAATTTAAGCGAAAAAACGATTAAATACAGAGTGTGCCTATCCTGATGACGCGCGGTGTATATAATATATATATATAAACCTAATACGTACACGGTTGTTAAAAAATGAGTAGTTGTGTTTATTTGATGGTAAAAAAAATTGAAGTTCCTTTCACTTTATTCAATTAATTCTAAGGCTAAAAAAACCCGCATAGCTGGCGGCTGGCCGGTTTAACGCCATCAAGAGGAGCGGCTTCGTCAAATAAAAGGAGTGTATATTCTTGTAGGGGCTTGCCGCCTCAAAAAGCAAGCGGCGCACATAGGTAGATTTTGCAAATGAGGCGGCCAAAAGTAAAAAAAAAAATCATTTTAAGGGAAAACAAAAACTATTGATTGCACATTGTTAGGAGATACTTCCGAGAAACACTAACCTCATCATTGCCACCTTTCAAAATAAAGCGCCCGCGCCGAATTTACAGGTAGTCAAAAAACTTTGATTATCATTCAAGTGTTCTATGATTTAATTCTCGGCCGTTTTCAGTGATACATTTTTCCAAAGTACAGATATTTATTTTTTTTGCCAAGGCCGCATCCATAAGATAAAATTAGTGAGATGATATCATAGTTCAGATAGTAATCTGTTATGTTGCTTATTGTTAGTTAATCACCCAATTTTAAAGAATCGTTTATGCTAATTTACATTATGCGTATCTTGTAATTAAAAAGACCCACAGTTTTTTTTGAGAATAGGGCGATGATTTTCTAAAAATACAAAAAATTTCAAAGGTGAGCTTATCCAAAATAACAACTTTTCCCTGTTCCGTCCCTGTAATTATTTCTTGAGGATATTATATAATTTATGCCATAGTTTTCAATAATTATTATGAAGTAATATTAGGGGTTCAGGCCTATCACTATAAGACCACCCTTTGTTTCCACGAAATATGTACTATGTTCAAAGTTTTCTGTCGTCGGCGATTAAACAATAACAAGCCCCTAAAATTCGCAGACCCTGTGCCACACAGTCGGGTTTATGGCCGTAAGCCCTAGAAACAAAACACATCAAAATATCAACTCCATCCAATCCTAAATTAATTTTGCCACAACAGAAAGTACACCAAATTGTATTTTAATTTTACTAACTTGATGGACAACCGGATTTTTCTTTGGTAAACTCAAATTTATTTTGATTGGTGTAAAGAAAGCCTCTAAAACTCCTTTAACGTAGCATTATAACGAAACTCACCAAAGAGTAATGAAAACCATTCCTTCCACTTACCCCCTTTGAAGCTGTAAAAATGTTTGATAGTGGAGCACTGAGTCTTGACAAGGCGACCAATATCGATATATTATTACCTATAGAGCAAACAAACAAAGGCCACTTTTTTTGTATCCCTGTTTCATGTATCCTATTATTGGAGTAAAGCTAAAACAAAGAATATTTGCTAAATGCCACCTAAAATGGCCTATGAAAAAATTACAGCTACCTAGTCGCGGAGAAACAGGTACCTTCATAAATCTTAAATGGATCATGTGACACAGTATAACCCCGGATTTATCGATTCTATTGCAAGGATTTGTTAATTACTCTTAAACAAAACCGAAAGAGAGTCCATTAAAATATTATTGCAAATGGGGATGTGATGGCTCACAACAACAGAGGTTAAAATACAAAAAATTTTGTGTTGACATGATAGGTCGGACTAATGATGCAAAAATATACTTTCTTTAAGTCTCTTTTTGGTTTCCTACTTTGCTCATTGTTTGTTTGTGGGCAACATGACTCTATGCCCCCAAAACAGAGTTGTTTGGACAAAAATTGTCCACCACCTTACTTGCCGCACTGACTTTTGTCGGCCCTGATTCCGAGTAACAGGGTTCGTGGAAAGTTTAAAACCACTGGATGTAAACCAAGGTCATGAAAATAGAAATCTTGTCGGAGAAAATGCTTAGCCAAAAGCTCTATGGCGTTCAACCGAAGTGTATCTATAAGATCAGTATATGTTTTTTAAATTTAAATCATATTATGATATGTATGAAACCATATGGTTTGAATTGGAAAAGCATGGTAAACGCTGGCAACTAACACAACCTCAACAAGTCGGTGTTGAAGATCCATACATTATACATATATGTATTAATAGTAAATAAGTGTTGCTGAGAGCGTTATCTGTACCGTGAGGCCAAGTCTACCACCCATGTTAGCATTTGCGGTCGCCTGGAAATTCGGGACGCCCCGGGGGCCTCCGCCTTGCCACCCCTCACAGCAGCCGGTAACTGGGGATCCTTATCCCTGCACCGTAAATTGTCTACTCTTTACCTTCGCTCCATTTGGTTTTTTGATTCTGGGTTCCTATCCCATTAGCGTTTTTATACCTTACACGCCAGGTAAATTATATCGCTGCCTGACCGTTCCGATCTGACGCAGACTATTGGCCGCCCCCAATATGGACAGTCGCCGAACAGGCTTAACAAGGTTGATTATTTAAGGGCGGCTCCTTCTCGGCCCTGTCATAAACTCTTTCGTCGGGAACTGGTAACCTTGTAAAAGGTGTACTCCCTCTATGCTAGTCGGGGTATTGGTCGGGGACTGCTTTTATTGGTATTCGCAGCTAAACCTACATATCTGTAGGCCTTTTCCACTCATGCCAACCTGTGACCCCCACTCTAGCCTAAGCTTCGCCGAGTGCCAAAACCAAACAAACAACACAAAGCTTCATCCAAAGCCCAAAACAGAGTCGAGGACAGAAGTGTTTTTAAAAAGATTCGACCAGAGTGTTGAGAAATCACCTGTCAGACAATCGTTTTTGGTTGTCCCGAACCGTTTAACTGCAGACACAAAAAATGGCGCACGACCGGCATGAGAAATACAAAAAAAACTATTATTGAACATGAAAAAGGACCGAGAAAAATCCACAGATGAGAAAAAATGCGGCAAAGTTCAGACATCATTAAGCTGGGGAAAAAAAAATCGGAGGAGCTCACTGAGGCTAATGTACGTGCCCCAAAACCGCACGATAAAAAAACAATCGAATGAGAAACAACACCGTCAAGAGCATTGCTTTCTGCATAAGGAAGAATTTTGTTTTACGTGCCAACCGGAAGCAACCGACACCGCGTGCGGGTACAAGACCAGTGGTCGTGGAACAGCACGGAACCATTATCAAAATGTGAAGCGGGTTGGGGGATAACGTACCAAAAAGGGCAAGGAAGCCATTGGCAAGATGCAGGTAAATCACATAAAAAGGCAATGCCCACGAGATGGGAAGCCTAAATCAGCAACCAGGTGTACTGAAGACCAAAAATGTCAGCAGTAAAGCTTCTAAGCCAGTGGATCACAACATCAAAGCCACAGACACTGATGAGACAGCATGGACAACGGTTAAGAAAGAAGAACCCCAGGAAGAAAAGACCACCCCGGAGCGATGCAATAGTCCTGAAGACGGTTGGTGACACAACGTACGCGGACATTCGCAACCAGATTAAAAGCGAGCCGGAACTTGCAAAGCGTCAAAGGCATCCGCAAGACGGCAAAAGGAAAGATGCTACTCATTATGAGCAAGACCGCGGACGAGAACACGGATAAGTTGCAGTCTATGGTGAAAAAAGTGGTGGGATACAAAGCTGAAGTCAAAGCACTTACTGAAGTGCAACAGCTTGAAATTAAGGATATGGATGAAACCACTACTGCCGAAGATGTTTCAGTGCACTTAAGGCAAAACTTGGGGACATAGGCCTAACGAAGGATGCTATCTTACCCTTACGCAAGGCATATGGAGATACACAGACTGCGACAATTCAAACAACAGCTAAGGTATCTGAGGCAATACTGGCACTTGGAAAGTTAAGAATAGGCTGGGTCAACTGCCGAATCAGACTTCAACAGGTACCGAAGAGATGCTACAAATGTCTCGATTTTGGGCATACTGCGAGTAGATGTCGAGGTAAGGAGGACTGCAAGGGGATATGTTTTAAGTGCGGAGGTGCAAATCACCAAGCTAAAGCATGCCAGAATTCTCCCAAATGTACACTCTGCGTTAGGAAGGGAAGAAGTGAGACCAGCCACAGTGTAATGAGTATCGGGTGCCCTCTCTACCAGAAGGCGTTAAAAAAATATGCGAAATAAATGAGATTCATACAACTCAATCTGAATCACTGTGGGGTAGCGCAGGACCTACTGACGCAGACCATTCAAGAGGAGCACATAGATGTGGCTATTATAAGCGAACCATACGGGAAGTGTCCGAACCCCTGTTGGGCCTATGATAACACAGGCAAAGCTGCGATTTTGAGTTGTGAAGCTCGTCGGAGGCAGATCACAGGGCAACTGGCTGCAGATTACTTCGTTAGGGCGGAAATAGGAGGGATTCAGGTATACAGTGTATACATTCCACCAAGCCTGACACTGCAAGAAGCAACTAGTGTAATGGAAGAGATAGCCGACGATGCTCATGGAAGAAGTCCTTTGATACTTGCGGGAGACTTCAATGCCTGGGCCACAGAATGGGGTAGTAGAAGAAACAACCCAAGAGGTCTTTCACTTCTAGAATGCATTGCGACGCTTGAGGTAATACTGCTAAACACGGGCACCCAACACACCTTTTCTAGAGCAGGAGCTGGTTCAATAATTGATCTCACCTTTGTAAGTAGTAGTATAGCACCGGGATCAACTTGGCATATTAGTCAGAGGTATACGGGCAGTGACCATAGTGCGATTATATTCATGGTGGATAGCTACCCACATAGCAGGACTGGAGCGCAACCAGCACGCAGCATCAGCTACAATGTGGACACCCTGGATGTAGCAGCGCTAAATTTTATGCTCGAAAATACCCATATAACTGGCTCAGCGAATGAAAAAGCTGAAATGGCCATGGAAAAATGGTTAAAAATGCCTGCGACGCCTCGATGGTACGGAGAACAAAACTTCACCTTGGCATAAAGAAGTATACTGGTGGAGCGAGGAGATCGCTTAGCAAGAACTGAATGCTTGCATGCCGAAGGCGTTACAGCCGAGCTAGGAATAGGCCCGATTTTGAGATCAGACAATTGGAATATAGAAGAAAAAGGAAAGTCCTCAAGAGATTGATTAGAGCCAGTAAGGTAGATGCCTTTAAGCAACTATGTGATGACGCTGAGCGAAATCCATGGGGTTTTGCCTATAAAATAGTATGAAGAAACTGAGTGCGTTTAGGCCCCCCATGCCAACGTGTCCGGAACTGATGAGCAAAATAGTGCACACACTCTTTCCCCAACAACAGGCTGTAAGACAAACAAATGAGCAACACCAAGATGATCCAGGGACCGAATGGGCAACAGATGAGGAAGTATTGACACTGGCTGGCACACTTAAAGATGGTAAAGCACCGGGACCTGATGGTATACCGAACAAAGCTCTTAAGGAAGCTAAAATAGGTAACGCGGAGATGTTCACAGCTCTCTACAATGCGTGCTGAGGGAGGCGGTATTTCCCGATATATGGAAGTGCCAAAGGCTTGTGCTTATACCCAAGGGCAACAAGCCTCAGAAGACCCAGCGGCATATCGTCCCTTATGCATGCTAGATGCTGCGGGCAAAATCCTAGAACGAATAATAGCAAGACGGCTCGATCAATCCATCAGAGAATCAGGAGGACTATCAGAACAGCAGTTCGGCTTCCGGAAAAATGAGATCAACAACCGATGCAATCTCGTGGGTGCAGCACATTGCTCAGAAGCCGTTAAAGGCACTAGATGGAGGTGCGGCACAAAAAAATACTGCCTAGTAGCCACACTAGACATCAAGAATGCGTTTAATACTGCCAACTGGGGGAGAATTATAGAAGCACTGGAAAAATTTCGGGTCCCAAGGTACATCCGTAATCTCATTCGAGCTACTTAAGCGGACGCAAATTAACATACAATACTGAAGTTGGAGAGGAAACCTACATAGTCTCAGGGGGAGTTCCTCAAGGGTCTGTGCTAGGACCCCACCTGTGGAACATTATGTACGATGGCGTACTACGGCTCAACACACCGGATGGAACCAATATAGTTGGATTTGCCGATGATATCGCTGTAGTGACAGTCGCAAAGCAGCTGCACGATGCCGAAAATAGGTGCAATATAGCAATCTCCATTATTAAGGATTGGCTGGGAGCTACAGGATTGGCCTTAGCCGACCACAAAACAGAGGCAGTGCTTATTAGCACGAGAAAGAAGGTAGAAGTGGCAAAAATACGGGTTGGAGACCATGTCATTGAGTCTAAACCATGTATTAAGTATCTAGGAGTCATACTAGACCACCGCCTGAGCTTTAAGCAACACATCGATTACGCTTGCGGTAAGGCAGCACACGCGACACGGGCTCTCTCTCGGATCACCACAAATACGAGGGGACCCAAGCAACAGCGAAGGAAACTGATTATGGGGGTAGTCAGGTCGATCCTACTATACGCAGCCCCCATCTGGGCATCCGTAAGATGCGCAACTTACAGAAGAGGAATAGAGTCAGTGCATCGACTCTGTGCCCTTAGAATGTGCTGTGCCTTTCGAACGGTCTCAGCTGACGCTATCCATGTAATAGCGGGTGTCCCACCAATAGATCTCTTGGTGTATGAAGCAGTAAAATATAGAGATCAGGATGCACAAATCCCTCCCAAACCCGAAGGGGGAACAGTGCGCGAAGACTGCATCACAGTGTGGCAGGCGAGGTGGAATGCAACTGACAAAGGACGGTGGACTCATAGACTTATTCCGGACATCAGAAAATGGGTGTATAGGAAGCATGGGGAAGTTGATTACTACTTGACGCAACTTATGACTGGACATGGAGTGTTTAAGCAACTACCTAAATAGGTTTAGACATGAAGACGACCCGTACTGCACTTACTGCGGTCCGGGTATAATTGAAGACGCAGAACACATATTTTTTGTCTGTCCGCAATTTGAAGAAGAGCGATCAGAGTTGAGTAGAAGAGTTGGGAGGGTGCCTACAGTTACTTCAATGGTAGATATCCTACTCAGCTCAGAAGATTGCTGGTCCGCCGTGTGTAACACGACATGTATGATTCTCCAAAAACTGCGTCGCACAGAAAGACTGCGCAGAATTCAAAGATGAGGCAATAGGCGCCTCCCCCTCCGCGAAGTTATACCTTACGGTAGTCCGCGGAGGGAAACGGAGGACGGGTGGGTGTTTAGTGGTGTGAGCTGAGAGGCAAGTCCCACACTTCGGCTTTCAACGCTTTTTGCCACCTAGAAAAAAAAAAAAAAAAAACACAAAAACACACACACACACACACACACACACACACACACATACACACACACTCACACACACACACTCACTCACTCGGCTAAGCTTAGGCTAGAGTGGGGGTCACAGGTGGCGAATAGTGAAAGGCCTACAGATATGTAGGTTAGCTGCGAATACCAAATAAGCAGTCCCCGACCAATAGCGACTAGCATGGAGGGAGTAACTTAAAAGGTTACAGTTCCCGACGAAGAGTTAGTGACAGGGCGAGAAGGAGCCGCCCTTCAAATAGGCAACTGTAAACCCTGTTCGGCGACTGTCCATAGTGGGCGGCCAATAGGTCTGCGCCAGATCGGAACGGTCGGCAGCGAATATTACCTGGCGGTAGGTATAAAACGCTATGGGAAGGAACCCAGATCAAAAACCAAAATGGAAGAATTAAGAGAAGACAAATTTACGGTGCAGGGAGTCGGATCCCCAGTACCGGCGGCTGTGAGGGGCGAGCAAGCGGGCCCCCGGGCGTCGATATCCAGCGACCGCAATGCTACAGTGGTGGTAGACTTGGCCACGGTAGCAGATAACTCTACAAGCCAATAACAACAACAACTACAAGCTTCACCAAAGCAACAGATGTCGGAGACAGAAGTGTTTAAAGCCTCGACCAGAGTGTTGAGATCACCTGTCAGGAAATCGTTTTCGTTGTCACCGTTTAACTGCGACAAAATGCGCACGTCGGATGGAGAGAACAAAGCTATTATTGACTTGGAACAGACCGAGAACCACGATGAGAAAAATGCGGCAAGTTCAGCACTCATTAAGCTTGGGGAAAAAATCGAGGAGCTCACTGAGCTAATGACGTTGCCCCAACGAACGATAAACAATCGAATGAGAACACTCGTCAATAGCATGGCCTTTCTGCATAAGGAAGCAATACGTGCCAACCGGAAGCAACCGACACCGGTGGTTCCATGACCAGTGGTCGTGGAACAGCACGGAACCATATCAAATGGGGATACCGGCACAAAAAGTGCAAGGAGCCCAAGGCAAGATGCAGTAGCACGATATGCAATGCACGAGATGGAAGCCCCAAATCAGCAACCAGGTGTACTGAAGACCAAAAATGTCAGCAGTAAAGCTTCTAAGCCAGTGGATCACAACATCAAAGCCACAGACACTGATGAGACAGCATGGACAACGGTTAAGAAGAAGAACAACCCCAGGAAGAAAAGACCACCCCGGAGCGATGCAATAGTCCTGAAGACGGTTGGTGACACAACGTACGCGGACATTCTAAAGCAGATTAAAAGCGAGCCGGAACTTGCAGCCTTGAGCCAAAGCGTCAAAGGCATCCGCAAGACGGCAAAAGGAGAGATGCTACTCATTATGAGCAAGACCGCGGACAAGAACACGGATAAGTTGCAGTCTATGGTGAAAAAAGTGGTGGGATACAAAGCTGAAGTCAAAGCACTTACTGAAGTGCAACAGCTTGAAATTAAGGATATGGATGAAACCACTACTGCCGAAGATGTTTTCAGTGCACTTAAGGCAAAACTTGGGGACATAGGCCTAACGAAGGATGCTATCTTACCCTTACGCAAGGCATATGGAGATACACAGACTGCGACAATTCAAACAACAGCTAAGGTATCTGAGGCAATACTGGCACTTGGAAAGTTAAGAATAGGCTGGGTCAACTGCCGAATCAGACTTCAACAGGTACCGAAGAGATGCTACAAATGTCTCGATTTTGGGCATACTGCGAGTAGATGTCGAGGTAAGGAGGACTGCAAGGGGATATGTTTTAAGTGCGGAGGTGCAAATCACCAAGCTAAAGCATGCCAGAATTCTCCCAAATGTACACTCTGCGTTAGGAAGGGAAGAAGTGAGACCAGCCACAGTGTGATGAGTATCGGGTGCCCTCTCTATCAGAAAGCGTTAAAAAATATGCGAAATAAATGAGATTCATTCAACTCAATCTGAATCACTGTGGGGTGGCGCAGGACCTACTGACGCAGACCATTCAAGAGGAGCACATAGATGTGGCTATTATAAGCGAACCATACGGGAAGTGTCCGAACCCCTGTTGGGCCTATGATAACACAGGCAAAGCTGCGATTTTGAGTTGTGAAGCTCGTCGGAGGCAGATCACAGGGCAACTGGCTGCAGATTACTTCGTTAGGGCGGAAATAGGAGGGATTCAGGTATACAGTGTATACATTCCACCAAGCCTGACACTGCAAGAAGCAACTAGTGTAATGGAAGAGATAGCCGACGATGCTCATGGAAGAAGTCCTTTGATACTTGCGGGAGACTTCAATGCCTGGGCCACAGAATGGGGTAGTAGAAGAAACACCCAAGAGGTCTTCACTTCTAGAATGCATTGCGACGCTTGAGGTAATACTGCTAAACACGGGCACCCAACACACCTTTTCTAGAGCAGGAGCTGGTTCAATAATTGATCTCACCTTTGTAAGTAGTAGTATAGCACCGGGATCAACTTGGCATATTAGTCAGAGGTATACGGGCAGTGACCATAGTGCGATTATATTCATGGTGGATAGCTACCCACATAGCAGGACTGGAGCGCAACCAGCACGCAGCATCAGCTACAATGTGGACACCCTGGATGTAGCAGCGCTAAATTTTATGCTCGAAAATACCCATATAACTGGCTCAGCGAATGAAAAAGCTGAAATGGCCATGGAAATGGTTAAAAATGCCTGCGACGCCTCGATGGTACGGAAGAACAAAACTTCACCTTGGCATAAAGAAGTATACTGGTGGAGCGAGGAGATCGCTTTAGCAAGAACTGAATGCTTGCATGCCCGAAGGCGTTACAGCCGAGCTAGGAATAGGCCCGATTTTGAGATCAGACAATTGGAATATAGAAGAAAAAGGAAAGTCCTCAAGAGATTGATTAGAGCCAGTAAGGTAGATGCCTTTAAGCAACTATGTGATGACGCTGAGCGAAATCCATGGGGTTTTGCCTATAAAATAGTTATGAAGAAACTGAGTGCGTTTAGGCCCCCCATGCCAACGTGTCCGGAACTGATGAGCAAAATAGTGCACACACTCTTTCCCCAACAACAGGCTGTAAGACAAACAAATGAGCAACACCAAGATGATCCAGGGACCGAATGGGCAACAGATGAGGAAGTATTGACACTGGCTGGCACACTTAAAGATGGTAAAGCACCGGGACCTGATGGTATACCGAACAAAGCTCTTAAGGAAGCTAAAATAGGTAACGCGGAGATGTTCACAGCTCTCTACAATGCGTGCTTGAGGGAGGCGGTATTTCCCGATATATGGAAGTGCCAAAGGCTTGTGCTTATACCCAAGGGCAACAAGCCTCCAGAAGACCCAGCGGCATATCGTCCCTTATGCATGCTAGATGCTGCGGGCAAAATCCTAGAACGAATAATAGCAAGACGGCTCGATCAATCCATCAGAGAGTCAGGAGGACTGTCAGAACTGCAGTTCGGCTTCCGGAAAATGAGATCAACAACCGATGCAATCTCGTGGGTGCAGCACATTGCTCAAGAAGCCGTTAAAGGCACTAGATGGAGGTGCGGCACCAAAAAATACTGCCTAGTAGCCACACTAGACATCAAGAATGCGTTTAATACTGCCAACTGGGGGAGAATTATAGAAGCACTGGAAAAATTTCGGGTCCCAAGGTACATCCGTAATCTCATTTCGAGCTACTTAAGCGGACGCAAATTAACATACAATACTGAAGTTGGAGAGGAAACCTACATAGTCTCAGGGGGAGTTCCTCAAGGGTCTGTGCTAGGACCCCACCTGTGGAACATTATGTACGATGGCGTACTACGGCTCAACACACCGGATGGAACCAATATAGTTGGATTTGCCGATGATATCGCTGTAGTGACAGTCGCAAAGCAGCTGCACGATGCCGAAAATAGGTGCAATATAGCAATCTCCATTATTAAGGATTGGCTGGGAGCTACAGGATTGGCCTTAGCCGACCACAAAACAGAGGCAGTGCTTATTAGCACGAGAAAGAAGGTAGAAGTGGCAAAAATACGGGTTGGAGACCATGTCATTGAGTCTAAACCATGTATTAAGTATCTAGGAGTCATACTAGACCACCGCCTGAGCTTTAAGCAACACATCGATTACGCTTGCGGTAAGGCAGCACACGCGACACGGGCTCTCTCTCGGATCACCACAAATACGAGGGGACCCAAGCAACAGCGAAGGAAACTGATTATGGGGGTAGTCAGGTCGATCCTACTATACGCAGCCCCCATCTGGGCATCCGTAAGATGCGCAACTTACAGAAGAGGAATAGAGTCAGTGCATCGACTCTGTGCCCTTAGAATGTGCTGTGCCTTTCGAACGGTCTCAGCTGACGCTATCCATGTAATAGCGGGTGTCCCACCAATAGATCTCTTGGTGTATGAAGCAGTAAAATATAGAGATCAGGATGCACAAATCCCTCCCCAAACCCGAAGGAGAACAGTGCGCGAAGACTGCATCACAGTGTGGCAGGCGAGGTGGAATGCAACTGACAAAGGACGGTGGACTCATAGACTTATTCCGGACATCAGAAAATGGGTGTATAGGAAGCATGGGGAAGTTGATTACTACTTGACGCAACTTATGACTGGACATGGAGTGTTTAAGCACTACCTAAATAGGTTTAGACATGAAGACGACCCGTACTGCACTTACTGCGGTCCGGGTATAATTGAAGACGCAGAACACATATTTTTTGTCTGTCCGCAATTTGAAGAAGAGCGATCAGAGTTGAGTAGAAGAGTTGGGAGGGTGCCTACAGTTACTTCAATGGTAGATATCCTACTCAGCTCAGAAGATTGCTGGTCCGCCGTGTGTAACACGACATGTATGATTCTCCAAAAACTGCGTCGCACAGAAAGACTGCGCAGAATTCAAAGATGAGGCAATAGGCCCCTCCCCCTCCGCGAAGTTATACCTTACGGTAGTTCCGCGGAGGGAAACGGAGGACGGGTGGGTGTTTAGTGGTGTGAGCCGAGAGGCAAGTCCCACACTTCGGCTTTCAACGCTTTTTGCCACCTAGAAAAAAAAAAAAAAAAAAAAAAAAACACACACACACACACACACACACACACACACACAACACACACACAACACACACACACTCACACACACACACACTCACTCACTCGGCTAAGCTTAGGCTAGAGTGGGGGTCACAGGTGGCGAATAGTGAAAGGCCTACAGATATGTAGGTTAGCTGCGAATACCAAATAAGCAGTCCCCGACCAATAGCGACTAGCATGGAGGGAGTAACTTAAAAGGTTACAGTTCCCGACGAAGAGTTAGTGACAGGGCGAGAAGGAGCCGCCCTTCAAATAGGCAACTGTAAACCCTGTTCGGCGACTGTCCATAGTGGGCGGCCAATAGGTCTGCGCCAGATCGGAACGGTCGGCAGCGAATATTACCTGGCGGTAGGTATAAAACGCTATGGGAAGGAACCCAGATCAAAAAACCAAAATGGAAGAATTAAGAGAAGACAAATTTACGGTGCAGGGAGTCGGATCCCCAGTACCGGCGGCTGTGAGGGGCGAGCAAGCGGGCCCCCGGGCGTCGATATCCAGCGACCGCAATGCTACAGTGGTGGTAGACTTGGCCACGGTAGCAGATAACTCTACAAGCCAATAACAACAACAACTACAAGCTTCACCAAAGCAACAGATGTCGGAGACAGAAGTGTTTAAAGCCTCGACCAGAGTGTTGAGATCACCTGTCAGGAAATCGTTTTCGTTGTCACCGTTTAACTGCGACAAAATGCGCACGTCGGATGGAGAAAACAAAGCTATTATTGACTTGGAACAGACCGAGAACCACGATGAGAAAAATGCGGCAAGTTCAGCACTCATTAAGCTTGGGGAAAAAATCGAGGAGCTCACTGAGCTAATGACGTTGCCCCAACGAACGATAAACAATCGAATGAGAACACTCGTCAATAGCATTGCCTTTCTGCATAAGGAAGCAATACGTGCCAACCGGAAGCAACCGACACCGGTGGTTCCATGACCAGTGGTCGTCGAACAGCACGGAACTATACCAAATGGGGATACCGGCACAAAAAGGGCAAGGAGCCCAGGGCAAGATGCACTAATCACCAAAAAAGCAATGCACGAGATGGAAGCCCCAAATCAGCAACCAGGTGTACTGAAGACCAAAAATGTCAGCAGTAAAGCTTCTAAGCCAGTGGATCACAACATCAAAGCCACAGACACTGATGAGACAGCATGGACAACGGTTAAGAAGAAGAACAACCCCAGGAAGAAAAGACCACCCCGGAGCGATGCAATAGTCCTGAAGACGGTTGGTGACACAACGTACGCGGACATTCTAAAGCAGATTAAAAGCGAGCCGGAACTTGCAGCCTTGAGCCAAAGCGTCAAAGGCATCCGCAAGACGGCAAAAGGAGAGATGCTACTCATTATGAGCAAGACCGCGGACAAGAACACGGATAAGTTGCAGTCTATGGTGAAAAAAGTGGTGGGATACAAAGCTGAAGTCAAAGCACTTACTGAAGTGCAACAGCTTGAAATTAAGGATATGGATGAAACCACTACTGCCGAAGATGTTTTCAGTGCACTTAAGGCAAAACTTGGGGACATAGGCCTAACGAAGGATGCTATCTTACCCTTACGCAAGGCATATGGAGATACACAGACTGCGACAATTCAAACAACAGCTAAGGTATCTGAGGCAATACTGGCACTTGGAAAGTTAAGAATAGGCTGGGTCAACTGCCGAATCAGACTTCAACAGGTACCGAAGAGATGCTACAAATGTCTCGATTTTGGGCATACTGCGAGTAGATGTCGAGGTAAGGAGGACTGCAAGGGGATATGTTTTAAGTGCGGAGGTGCAAATCACCAAGCTAAAGCATGCCAGAATTCTCCCAAATGTACACTCTGCGTTAGGAAGGGAAGAAGTGAGACCAGCCACAGTGTGATGAGTATCGGGTGCCCTCTCTATCAGAAGGCGTTAAAAAATATGCGAAATAAATGAGATTCATACAACTCAATCTGAATCACTGTGGGGTGGCGCAGGACCTACTGACGCAGACCATTCAAGAGGAGCACATAGATGTGGCTATTATAAGCGAACCATACGGGAAGTGTCCGAACCCCTGTTGGGCCTATGATAACACAGGCAAAGCTGCGATTTTGAGTTGTGAAGCTCGTCGGAGGCAGATCACAGGGCAACTGGCTGCAGATTACTTCGTTAGGGCGGAAATAGGAGGGATTCAGGTATACAGTGTATACATTCCACCAAGCCTGACACTGCAAGAAGCAACTAGTGTAATGGAAGAGATAGCCGACGATGCTCATGGAAGAAGTCCTTTGATACTTGCGGGAGACTTCAATGCCTGGGCCACAGAATGGGGTAGTAGAAGAAACAACCCAAGAGGTCTTTCACTTCTAGAATGCATTGCGACGCTTGAGGTAATACTGCTAAACACGGGCACCCAACACACCTTTTCTAGAGCAGGAGCTGGTTCATAATTGATCTCACCTTTGTAAGTAGTAGTATAGCACCGGGATCAACTTGGCATATTAGTCAGAGGTATACGGGCAGTGACCATAGTGCGATTATATTCATGGTGGATAGCTACCCACATAGCAGGACTGGAGCGCAACCAGCACGCAGCATCAGCTACAATGTGGACACCCTGGATGTAGCAGCGCTAAATTTTATGCTCGAAAATACCCATATAACTGGCTCAGCGAATGAAAAAGCTGAAATGGCCATGGAAATGGTTAAAAATGCCTGCGACGCCTCGATGGTACGGAAGAACAAAACTTCACCTTGGCATAAAGAAGTATACTGGTGGAGCGAGGAGATCGCTTTAGCAAGAACTGAATGCTTGCATGCCCGAAGGCGTTACAGCCGAGCTAGGAATAGGCCCGATTTTGAGATCAGACAATTGGAATATAGAAGAAAAAGGAAAGTCCTCAAGAGATTGATTAGAGCCAGTAAGGTAGATGCCTTTAAGCAACTATGTGATGACGCTGAGCGAAATCCATGGGGTTTTGCCTATAAAATAGTTATGAAGAAACTGAGTGCGTTTAGGCCCCCCATGCCAACGTGTCCGGAACTGATGAGCAAAATAGTGCACACACTCTTTCCCCAACAACAGGCTGTAAGACAAACAAATGAGCAACACCAAGATGATCCAGGGACCGAATGGGCAACAGATGAGGAAGTATTGACACTGGCTGGCACACTTAAAGATGGTAAAGCACCGGGACCTGATGGTATACCGAACAAAGCTCTTAAGGAAGCTAAAATAGGTAACGCGGAGATGTTCACAGCTCTCTACAATGCGTGCTTGAGGGAGGCGGTATTTCCCGATATATGGAAGTGCCAAAGGCTTGTGCTTATACCCAAGGGCAACAAGCCTCCAGAAGACCCAGCGGCATATCGTCCCTTATGCATGCTAGATGCTGCGGGCAAAATCCTAGAACGAATAATAGCAAAACGGCTCGATGGATTCATCATAGAGTCAGGAGGACTATCAGAACACAATTTCGGCAATTCTCGTGGGTGCAGCACATTGCTCAGAAGCCGTTAAAGGCACTAGATGAGTGCGGGCACTAAAAAATACTGCCTAGTAAGCCACATCTAGAACCATCAAGAAGCCTTTAATCTACTGCCCTAACTGTGGGAGATTATAGAGTCACATGGAAAAATTTCGGTCCCAAGGTACATCCGTAAACTCATTTCGAGCTAGTTTAAGCGTGGCGCAAGTTAAGCAACAATACTGAAGTTTGTTTTTTGAGAAGGAAACGCTACTAGTCTCAGGGGGAGTTCCGCAAGGGTTCTGTGCTAGGACCCCACCTGTGAATATTAGGGTACGATGGCGTACTACAACGGCTTCAACACTCCGATGGAACCAATAAATAGTTGGATTTGGCCGTTTGATATCGCAGTCTTAAAGCAGCTGCACGATTGCCGAAAATAGTTGCAATATAGCATCTCCATTATTAAGGATTGCTGGGAGCTACAGGACTTGGCCTTTTTTACATAATAAAGCCGACCACAAAAAACAGAGGCAGTGCTTTTAGCACGAGAAAAAGGGTAGAGAGTGGCAAAAATACGGGGTTGGAGACAATGTCATTGAGTCTAAAACGATGTATTAATTATCTATATGCAGCCATAACTAGGGCATCCCTGAGCTTTAAGCAAACATCGATTACGCCTTTGGCGGTAAGGGCAGCACACGCGGACACGAGCTCTCCAACCTCCTCCCTCCCTGCCCTCTCCTCCACCTCCACCCTTTGCTCCTCCCCATCTTCCACCCGTCTCCCGTCTCATCATCCACAATCTTAGGGGACCCAAGCAACAGCGAAGGAAACGGATTATGGGGGGGTATTCCAGGGGGATCTATCCACTTATAAACGCAGCCCCCATCTTGGGCAGAAACCGCTCCCGTAAGATGCGCACCTTACAGAAGCGGATAGAGTCAGTGCAATCGACCTCTGTGCCCTTAGAATGTGCTGTGCCTTTCGAACGGTTTCGCTGAACGCTACCAATGTAATAGCGGGTGTCCCACAATGAGCTCATCTTTGCGTGTAGAAGCAGTAATATAGAGGATCAGGAAATGACACAATCCCTAACCAAAACCCGAAGGACGACAGTGCGAGGCGAGACTGCATCACAGTGTGCAGGGGGGATCTGAGGTTTAATGCAACTGACACAGGACGTGGACTCCGATAGACTTAATTCCGGAAATTCAGAAACCGGGGGTGTATGGAAGACTGTGGCAGTTGATTACTACTTTGACGCAACTTAGGACTATACATGGAGTATAAGGCCTACCTAAATAGGTTTAGACATGAAGACGACCGTACTGGCACTTCTGTCTGTTCCGGTTATAATTGAAGACGCAGAACACAACAACATATTTTTTTTGTTTTCTGTCCCGCAATTTGAGAAGAGCGAAAAATCAGAGTTGGTAGAAAGTGGGAGAGGTGACTACAGTTACTTCCATGGTAGATATTCCCTACTACTCAGCTCAAAAGGGATTGCCTGGTCCGCCGTGGTGTAAACACGACATGTAATGATTCTCCAAAACTGCGTCCCCCTCATGCGAAATATACCTTACGGTAGTTCCGCGGAAGAGGAAACGGAGGACGGTGGGTGTTTTAGTTGTTGTTAGGGTTGCCGATAGGCCAAGTCCCACACTGGGATCGGCTTTCACGCTTTTCGCCCCCGGCCGCCCGTCCCGCCCCACCTGAAAAAAAAAAAAACACCCCCTAAGCAATATAATAAATTTGTCAGCAGGAAAAGTGTTGCAAGAAAAACTTTGTGGGGGATGCGACTCCCAATGCTGAAGCAGAAGCAGAAGTTGAAGCTGGGCGCCTGGCGTTTTGCTCGTTTCGTGGCCACCAAAGGAAACCACAGTGCAGAGAATCTAGAAATCAACGAGTTTATTATTCATGAAAAATTATTTTTCCCCTTCCGCAGCACTAGCTGCACACACCACACTTAAAGAAGAAAAGACTTTTCCCCTACACAAAATGCCAAGGACGAGGACACTCCCACAGTTGAAAGAGGAAAAGGATACGAAAAAAAAAAGGCGATTGGGGGTGGGAGAGGGGGAAGAGGTGGTATGTTTATACTTTAAAGTACAGGGCCAGCTACGAAAATATGTAAATCCACTACTTCATTGAAAATTTGTGCGCCTTTTAGCCAAAATGCACAGCAAATGATAATTTTCTTTGTTAAGAAGCATATTATGGCAGCAAAGGAGACACGGCCTACGAAGCGGGGGAAGAACGCGCAAAACCAGTACAACTTTGCTTTGCTTTTCCATTGCCGCGCGCGGCGGTCCTCGCGGTCTCTCTCAAAATTGCCTAAGGCACGAAGTCTAGAGTAGATTGTGGGGTTGGGGGGTGGAGGCAGTGGGGAGTAGGCATAGACCATAGTCTCTCTTATTATTGTCGGTGTTCCTTGTTGTTGTTATTGGTAGTTGCGCTAGCGCTGCTCGACATACTTTGCATTCAAGTATTTTTCTAATAAATAACTTGCTGCGCGCGGGTGTCGCCCGGTCAAAAGTATAAAGTTAAAAATTCTTTTTTCCGTTATTATATAGCGGTTAAGCAGCGGTTTTAACCGTTTTCTTCTCGTTATTGTTTTGGAGTTCACCAGCCAATCTGTCTAGACACCGCCCCAAGATAGTGCTGGTCGTATTGATGTCGTTGGCGATAATGAATGGTGCATATCATGTAGACCTTTCTTTAGTCGCTTGTATTTTCCTCTTTCTTCCCCTTTTTCTACTGACCTTTTCCACACCTGCTAACTTTGGTTTTTTTGGTTAACCATAGGCCATGTGAATACTAACCAACGAAGCAACTTGCTTTAACTTTTCCTTTTGTTGTCACACAACGCGAAGAATTCCAAATGAACAAACAAAACGGTGATTTGATGCATAATCTTTTACCAGAATTATCCTACGTAAAGAACGAAGAGATTCATTCATTTGGGTGGTATGGGGCAATATTGGGTGCAAGCATGTGCAAAATAGAGTTAATGTACCAGCTTGAAATTTCAAGCATCATAGCATACTTGACTCTAAACTCTCTACCCTTTTCCTCTTGCTTTTGTTTTGGCACTCGTGCTCCTTTTATTTCTATTTCGGCCTCGTCTTCCCCTCTCCTCTTCTCCATATGCATTTTCATTTTTCATCTACTTCACGCATCCAGTAGAGGCATCTTGGGCAGTCTGGTTACGATTTTGGCGATAGGTCGATTGTGCAATGTTTACCGTTGAACTGGCCGATGTCCATAACCACCAAAAGCAACAGACCGTTAAAACCCCAATAAAGCCTATTACAAAGCCCTTCCTGTTTGAAATTCCATCCATGCTTTGAAAATTTTTATATTTCGTACCAAATTGTCGAGAGGAAAAACGTTCCCTCTTATTTGATTTTAGGTGTGTATACTCTCTGCTTCCTTCGGTCTTTTAACCTTCTTTTTTGACTTTGCTAAAATTAAAAACAACACATGAGACGGAGGAAATCGATATGGAAAAGGTGTACAGGCATTACCTTTAGGTTTTTGCAGAATGAAATGTACCTCAAGTACGTAGTAACGAAGATATGGAACCTGTATTGATTATGTTTTCTTATATATTTGTAATTTTGTGGATAGAGGGAAATGATTACTAATGGATGAATGTGATATGTACCAGCCAAAGATTCTAATTTACAATTTTAGGCAACGAGAAAGTAATTAGATTTTAATAGAAAACTTGAATTTTCCTTTTCGATACAATTGGACGTTCACGAAATCCAAGGCACGGTTGGGTCCCGGTGGCCCCGGCGACATTAGACAGCTGACGCCGCTGGCAGGATATCACTTGCATAGGCATAAAAAAACAACACCCAATTTAAGAAAGTGAAATGCCAACTACGAATTAAATAAGAAAATGGACAAGGTATTATATATAATCTCAGCAGAATCTCCATAAGTTTGAATATCTACGTTAGAGTCATTCGATCGGACAGACATACAGACGGCCCAAAAGGAAGAGCAGATGGAAGAAAGGTTAAGTAAATGACATTAATGTATAGATCAAAAGACTCTTAGTTTTAATCACTTTAAAGACTATATAAAAGGGCTTGTTTATGGAGCCACTCTCTTAGTTTTATGCTTTTATGAATATAGAAATGGCTGATAAGCACTCTTTTACTAAGAGATGAAGATTTCTGAATGTTTAATATGAACCTTTATCAGATACCTAACATAACTTCTATTAGAAAAATTTTCGTACGGATATTTTTGGGGTCATTTTTCTCTTTGTAAATAGAAATCTCTTTTTGCTTGTGTGCATGAACAACTAACCCCATTTTTCCTCAAGTTGGGCTGCGGGTTGTTGACCTGTGCCATATTTGTGTTATTATGTCCAATTTTTGTGTGCTAGCCGAATTATTGGATTTTTATCTAATGAGAATGAGTTCATGAGGCATTACCCTGTTCCGAGTAACGGTCCATACTGTTCTGCGGTGAGTTTTGACCATCGCCCGCCCTATCCGCCTCTTTCTTCTCCAGATCGCGCGTAATTGGCAGTAAATAATACTTCTCTCAATGCCTTGCTTCCGCGTCCCGGGCTAATGCCAAGGCAGAAGGGCAAAGTCGGCGGGTCTAGCAGGGAAAACCACAGGCTTTCAAAAATCTTCTAAGACCGCTTATAATTATTGTAAGGCGTCCTCTTCTATGTTTGTAGGTTGTTCGTTTAGTATTTTAGCCGCTGCTGGATTGTTTTGTTCCATGATCGTTTTGTCAGTTATGAGGTCAACGCTTTCAACCTCGCATGATAATTTCTCAGAGTGAGCTCACCCTGGTACAGTGCTTAGTCTTTCCTGTTGTCAGAACGCCGACGGTGTTTGTCGGTGTGCGTAAATAGTCCAGACGAGCTATGATAGGCATCGCAATTAAGGACTGTATTGTACGAGAATCAATGGCTCCTTGGCAGCGCCTTTTAATTTAATTTTGGTATCTACTGTGCTTGGAAAAGTGGCGGGAGCTACCATTAATATTAAGCAAAAAATTCGTACGTCATCTGTGGTCTTGTCGCCATGCGACGTATTCGCCCTGTTGCTCCTCAAAGTCCTTGCGAAGGATTTTACGATGATTATAGTTTTGTTACATTCGATTACTTTGCGTCTACCGTGATTCTCCTCATAAGGCTATGAGGCACGGTTGCCTTGAGGCCTTCCCAGCTCTACCCTAATTTCAGAAAATTTTTTCCTCGAGAGCTCCAGCGTAACGCTTAACTAAGCAGGCGACCTGTTCCTTGGTGTCATGTTGCTCTGTTATTTTCCTTCGGAGAACGGTTGTAGCTATACTTAATCTTCTTCCTCTTTCACACTTTCTTCCCTTTATTACCCTATATTCGTTCAACTTATATATTGACGAATTGACTTGTTCTACACGACGTGGCAAACTTTGCGCTGCTGTGACCGGATTCAGGTATGAAATATTTTTCCTTGCAAGAAAAGAGGTACACCTATGCGTACAACTTGGACAATTTTTTGCTATTGTCCTGGCAAGGGAAAACAATCAAGCTCGCGACAATTTTCGCAAAGGATAGAGTTTGTCAATCACATGCAGATGGTAACTTATATATTTTTTTAAATTGTAACGGAAGCGTCGCTCACCATGTTAAGCACTCATGCTGTTTAAGAATAAACTGTGTCTCATAAGGCCTTGCGATGTGTATAAATAAGATATACTCATAAATACAGAACACGATCGTGAGTAGAAATACATAAATGTAAACACTTTGTCAACAAAAAAATATCCTATGCACCATCACATCAAGGTACATCAAATATAGTCAATAACCAACATCTGACTGACCACGGATGTCAGTTAAAATATTTCAACCCCCGATTGCTATGACGCGACCTTTTAGCGATCGGTCAAGCAGTAATCAAGAATCCCCCGACCCTAAGAACGTCCCCATAGAGTTTTAAGAAACACTATATAAGCAAAAGAATTTTGTAAATAAATCCAGTTCAATATTGAATTCACTAAATAAGGATTGGGTTTTTATTCCTCTCCCCGATTCCCATATTCATTTTTGTCCGTCGGAGCCGGATCGTTTCATTTTTGTCCTTCGAGAAGAACTCTGTAGTTTTTTTCCCCACCATGGTAAGAGACCCAGAGATGAATCAGTTTCCTTAAAGCCAAAAATTTATTACCCAGCTAAAGGTGGGAAAAAAATAAAAAACTTTTTTTTTCCGCACAGGGGTAAGAAGCGGAGTTTTAAAAAAAACTTTTTTAAATAAAAAATTGGCGTTTATGCAAATTTGAAAACTTTCGAGGGTTTTGCTAAAGGGCTTTGGGGGGAGTTTCGCGCCATGGGGGGAAAATAAAAGGGGGCGTATTCGAAGCCTAAAAAATCGAAAGTGTTCCCCATGAAAAAGCGAGTGTGTGCGGCGTTTTCGAACCCCAAAAAATCAAAAAGTGAATCCCTCACCCCAAAAAAGTGGCAGTACCATTATAAAAAGAAAAATTTTTTAAAAAAGACCATGGACAAAAGACGTGGGCAGGACATTTTAGCAGTATCTTCGGGGACATCATCAGCGATTTTCATCGACAAACATCTTCAGCGGCATCAAAGCTTTTCCCGGCAAACATCCCCAAAAGACTCATCACGACATTTTTCGGGGGACATCATCCAAGACATCAGACGACTTTTTTGGGCGACAGCTGCGACGATTTACCCCAGTAAAAAAAATTTTATTAAAAATTTTGGGGGTTTTATAATCTAAATTTCAAAAAATAAGCAAGTTGTTGTCAGAAGAAACAATAGCATTGTTGGGGAAGCATTCACGTAATGGCAAAGTTTCAAGAAAAAAAGAATGGGTTTAGAAGCTCCCTGGGATAATTACGCAGAAAGCGAAAGGGTGAAGGGAAATTATAACTGAAGGGGTTTTTTATCTAAAAAATTAAAAAAAGGTTGGAATAAGCATCACAATTATTTAATCAAAGGGGGTATGGGGAAAAGGGTTTTAGGTATTGTTGATGAGATTAAATAAAAAGGGGCCCCGGGCCGGTTTAGTCCCCCTGCAGTCGTGGAGACAAAGGGAATTAGGCAACCTTAAAAAAAAGCTATGGTTTAATGTTGTTTGCGGTCACGGGGGGTTTAGGGGAGAATGCCAATTTTTAAAGGAGTTTTTGGAGGAAAAAAAGTGAGTAAATTTTGGGGAATATTTGGAAAAGGGGTGATTGCAGAAATAAGTGATTTAAAAAAAAAAAAATGTGCAAATGCACAAGAAAAAAAATTTTAATTTTTTTGTGGAAAGGTAAAAAAAAGAAAAAACCGAACTGTACGAAGTTTTTTTCCCTTCCCGTGAAAGCGTTTAGGAACCCGTCGAAGAATTTGGGGAAATTTGATGTGCAGAAAAACCCTTTGCCAAAGCTAGAGAAAAATTAAACAATAAGGGAGAATACAAATTTTAAAACTTTTTTTGCCAATTTTACCAATTGATTTACCAACGTGCCCAAAATTTCGGAAAAACCAAAAAAAAATGGGCCCCGTTTTTGGGAATTTTTTTGTAGAACTTATGGGTAAAAAGAGAGGGTCTGGTTCTCACCAGATCAAAAAACTCCCCAAAACTAATATCAAAAGGGTTTTTTTTTTTTAAACCCAACTTTTAAACATATCTTTAT
The DNA here is from genome assembly GCA_024703675.1 of Drosophila nebulosa. Taxonomy (NCBI): domain Eukaryota; kingdom Metazoa; phylum Arthropoda; class Insecta; order Diptera; family Drosophilidae; genus Drosophila; species Drosophila nebulosa. Next base: position 9,965 of record JANFPS010000089.1, on the reverse strand, counting down.
TAATAATCATAAATTTTTGGGGGGGGGTTCCTTAAGACGCTTTTTTTCAAATTAAAAATGTTTTTGAGTCTAAACCCGTCTATAGTTTTTTAATTAATAAAAATTGGAAATTTTAAATATATAATATACATATTCCTTTTTTTTTTTTTTTTTTTAGGGGATTGTCAACCCCTTTTACTAAAATAATTTTGTTTTTTCACTTATGATTGACCTTCAGTTATCAGCAATTATTTTTGTAGGCCAATTTTTTTGTGTTTTAAAAAGTAATGTATGTACTTATATATGTTAAAAAACACCGTGAACAAATATTGATTTTTTTTTTTTTGTGTGATTGGTTCCCCCATGAAACGTTTCAAAAAATTGATTCCGTTAAATTTCCCAAAATGGACTTAAGCACAGAAAATTTTTTTGGGTTTTCAATGCACTTTACTTACGAAACAAAGTAATAATAGTTCTCAATGTGAACATAAGTAGATCCATTCCTGACCCAGCTGCGCCAATTAACATCGGGAGATAGATGGTTTGCATGAGGGTGTGTGAGATGTGTGTATATTTAATTTTTCCCAGAGTAACTCAGACGTCTGTTCGATTCAAATGTTAAAACAGAAGTAAAATTTATTAATAATGTTTTTGAGTCTCTACATTTTGCCTGCCTTTCTGTGTCTGTTACAATCGAATTAATGCATGTGTGTATTTTGTTTTATGTATGTATGATAATTTCTGGGAACAGGAAAGAAAGGATGCCACGTCTTCTTTCCTGGGTCCCATTCCCAAATTTAGTGACCAAGGTGTTGGATTGGTAACTCGCGTTCTAGAAAGCAACAACAATAATAGTCTCTGTACTCTTCACTGCTTCTCTCTACTCTAATGCTTTTTGATAAACCATATTTTAGTTTTATGTTCTGGCGCGTAAATAAATAATGTTGTTGGTTTTCCGACACGGGAACAGGCGACATATAATTGGCCATGTGAAAAACATGGATTTTCTAGGTTGATGCTACATACAATTAGCGACTGCCCTTGCGATTTATTCGATTTAGTCGACTTCATCATTTGAATTTTCGGCAGCAACTCTGAAGACATCCATATCACTACCTTTGTTCACATACTTGCAAATGTATTTTATGGATTTTACGGAATGGCAAAATTCGACGTTTATGTGTGCTTTATATGCCTTGCAGAGTAATGGCGAAAACGGAACAACCCAAAGATTATCAACTGACGATTTACTTTGACTATTGTTGACTTTCCATTGTCATTAATGGATCGGCGGCGATAAAGTGGATATCCATCATTTCCAGTAATACTACTACTTGCTCTTGGGTAGCGTTTTAAACATTTTCCTTCAACCATACACGGAGAAATGGGATTTAATATTCCACATGGACCATGTATCATATTTTTTGTAATAACCTCATGTAACAGTGGGTCATCATTTAAATCGGGAATTTCTGCTGATATTAAATGATCAATATCATTCGGTCTTGTCCTCTCAACCAACCAAATGACGTTATGTGCATGTGGTAAACCACGATTTTGCCACTCAACTGAGTACATCCAACAGCGCGTCTCGTCGAACACGCGATGTTTAACAATAAAATCCATGAGTGATTTAAATTTCATTTTGAACACCCTTGCAGTGATATCGTGGCGATCAATGGGTGATTGGCTATCTATATATATAAAAATGATAAAAATAATTATTGTTGAATTTCTGTCCACTTTGGATTGCATGTGAATGTGATAAACAAATCTGGTGTGCCATAATGTCGTACATAGCACAAAGCATCTTTAGCATATTCAAGCATATGACGCGGGAGAATAGTTGTTCTGTCAACATTCTGTGCATTTTTATAAATTTAAAAATGAATCCCAAAGATGAATGTTTTCCTCGGAGCGGGTTTTGCTGGTTCAACGTGAAAAAATGTCAATAGTTCATTTAAATTTCACATACAATCCACAGCATATGGTGAAAAAAGATGCCGCCCTTTTTGGATGGATTATCCTTTTTTTCCGGGAACCCATCAGTCTGTATGAAAATTTTTGGTTTTCGTTAGAAAATGTCGTGATTCTAGATTTTCCCCAAAAACAGGGAACGCAATGGCTCTGGTGGCGGGACCACTATGGCTTTGTCACTTTACACTGGGCCAGCAAAAGGGCGTTTGGGGAGCTTAAGAAAAGTAAATAAATCTTAGTAGCCACAACACTGGATGTAACGGTTTAGAGCGTTTTTGGGGAAGGGAAAGAAGCGAGAAAGAGGATATTGAACCCAAAACCATATGGGAAAATTTTTTAAAAAAAAAAATTTAAAAAAAAAAAAGAGGGGGAAACCAACCCTTAAGAACGGCGCGGTTTCTCAATTTGGAAAAAAAATTTTCAAAAAAAAATTCAAAACTTAAAGATGAATATTTTAAGTTCTTTAAAAGAATATCTGGAGTTGGGCATATGGTCGAAACAAATGACAAAGGGTTTTACTTTTACCCATAAAGCAGTTATTAAGATTAAATTTAAACCCACTAAAATAAGAGTTGTTTTTGACGCATCCGCAAAGACAAAAAATAATAAAGTCATAATTTTAAATGGCGCAAATGGGTATTTGTGCATCTCGGAATTAAAAAGATGTATGTAAAATTAAATTGTGAAAGTGACAAAAATTTGATTTTTTGTGGAGGAATTCACCACAAAAGAAATAAAAAATTTATAAGTTGCCCAAGTTACGTACGGTACTGCGGCAGCCCCCTTTTTTTGGCCCAAAAGAGTTTTTGCAAAAATAGCACACAAATTGGCAAGAGGGTTAGCGAGGCTTGAGATAAATTTTTTAAGGCGTTTTAAAATGAGGGGGGAGTGCTATAGAAGAATCAAAAAAAAGAAAGTTTTAAAAGTGTAAAAAGAATTGGAAAAAGGGGGAATGATCTTAAGAAAATGGATTTCCCAACAATCAGAGTTTGCCCAAAAACCTAAGTGATATGGGCGAAAATAAAGTTTTAAAAAATGATAAAATTAGTTAAAACTTTGGGGGTTTAAGTGGGAGCCATTTAAAGATAAATTTAAAGTTAAAGTACACTGTGAAAATGACAGAAAAACAAAAAAGAGCGGTTTTTTTCTATTGCAACAAAAATTCCTTAGAAGGGCTATGCTCTAACTATGATGTTTTTTTAACGGCATTTCGAGAATTGTGGCAAGACGTGGGAAATGCTTTAACAGTTTTCAGATAATGGTGAAAATTTTGTGGGAGCTAAAAAAACTAGAGAGGATTTAAGAAAGCAATCCAAGTAACCCCCAAAAGCTCCTTTTTAGAAAAAAAAAATTTTCGGTGGCTTTTATTCCCCGGCAGGCCCTCCCCGGGAGGTTTTTGGGGAGGCTGATTAAATCAGGTAAGTAAACTTAAAAAGGGGATAGGAGACAGCAACCTCACATAGAGGAAAGGAACTTGTTGGGGGTCAAATAGAAGCTGTTTTTTTTTAAACTCACGCCCGCGTATACAACAGGAGAGACTTTGATAACATTGGGGTTTTTTAACCCGGGCCATTTTTGGTTTGGTGGGCCAAAATAGAGGCCGCTAAATCTATAACGAAGAAAAAATTTGGAAACTAAATGGGGGGGGAAATTGATTTAAAAAAATAAAAAAGGTTTCTGGTAAAATGGAAAGATGAAATTTGATAATCTCCCCCAAAACGCAAAAAAATGGAGACGAACTACAGAAAATGAAAAGATAAAGGCCGATCGTGCTGATTAAGGAGGAAAATTGTCTCCCAAGATGGCCTTTTGGAAAAGTTGAAAAAAACACAAAAAGGGTGGATAAAAAAAGTTGGAGTAAAAAATAAGGTTTCAGGAAGGTTTTTTACACACCACCCAAAAATTGTCCTTAAGAGGGGATTAAAGTGGTGATGACGAAGAAAGCAAATCATACTTCCCAAGAAAGGGAATGTCGTTTAAAAGGTTTTCTAAAAACGGTGCCATGTTGGGGTTTTCATTCCAATGCCTCTTTGTCAGGGTTAAATGCGGCTACTATGGAGCGAAAATTTTCAACAAAAATTTAAAGAAAGGAATTAAACCCACTTCGGCATGTATTTGAATCCCATGCGAAAGGAGAAAAAAACAGCATCCTCAGGGATTTTGTGGTAATTTCGTATGTCAGCATATTTTGAAATCTAAGAAAGGAACAAAAATTTGGCATAAGAGAGGGTAGTATGCACAAAACGACAGTTTCGAAAATCAGTGGAATTAGTATTGGAAACATGGTTTTACAAGTAAAAGAGATTACAGAAAAAAAAAACTTTCATGGTAGATAGTAAATCTAAAGCGCACTTAGAATTTTTGGGGGCGCTTTTTCCATTAAATTTTTTGGTATTATGGATGCAGACGATAGGGAACAATGGGAAAAAAAATGAGAAATTTGTTGTTAAACCCAAAAAAGTCTAAAAAAAGTTTGAAAAAACAAGCATCAATTGTAATCAACAGCAAACATCCTCAAAGCACCACGATGAAATAAATGATAATTTTTTTCCCCATGAATAGGAGGATTAAAATATGACAGAAGTTCTGAAGAAAAAAATATTATGTTACAAAGCGTCGATAAAGTTTTTGTATGTACGAAAAAAATCAGTTCTGGGATTTATGAATGTGAAAAAATACAGGCAGGAATTAAAAGTCCTGATAGATATCAATCCGGAGGTTAAATCCAAAAAATTGTAAAACCTACCCCGCTAAAAGGTGAAATAGCCCCAAAATTTAAAAAAAAATTATCTGAACGTTATGCTTCCCGGGGAAACGTACGGGGAGGAACTAAAGGACATATATAATTTTTTGATGCTAAATTTTTTTAAGCCCCAAAAACTAATTTTAAATGCAAAAATCCCGTATTTGGTAGGCTCTGTGGGGTTTTTAATAGAGTATTCCCCTACCCCGCCGCAAAATGACAACCAAAAGGTAAATGGGACAGTTAGTAAATTTATTTTGTATATAATTTGAAATTGACTCATATCACTTAATGATGAATCAACATTGCAAAAAAGTAAGACGTGGCAATTGAAAAAAAGAAAGTGTGAAGGAAGTTGGCCTTGGAGTAGCGCCAATGATAAGGTATGAAATAATTCCACTTAAACAAAAAAATCGTTTAATTTTCGTCTAGAAAAAGATTGTTGGCTACGTCATATTGGGTCGAGTAGAGAGTAGTAGAGTTTGGGTTTAAGGTACCATCCAACAACGGGTAGAATTTTAAAGCAGTAATGGACCACAGGACACGGGAAATTCTGGAACAAAAAATTTTAGCATTAATCAGAGTGCACCCCTTTGAGCAGAAGACAAAATATTAGTGCTCACCATAGCATCCCTTCAGAGTCCCATCAGTCATTTTTATACCAAAATATAGGCGATATTAGGCAGTACCGAGCATAATTGGAATTAGGAGGAGTTAAAGTGGTTAATCTACAGCAGAAATTAAAAAAAAAACCAGAAAACACAATCGAGTTTCTAGGTTAAACTTTCACAGTTACCGTCAGCTTCCAACATTTTGTATTATATTTGTTTTATCTTTTAAAAAATAGCTATAAGAAAACTGAATGTAAAAAGAAGTCTACAGACTAAACTTTGCCGCCCCTTTGCAGAATGTTTAAGAATAAACATGTTATTTTCTAAGGCGCGATGTTCTAAAAAATATACTCAAAATAAAAGAACACATCGTCAGTAGAAAACATAAATTTAAACACTTTAACAAAAAAATCTATGCACCGCACATCAATACATAAATATAGTCAAAAACCCAAAACCCTCAAACGCCCAAAAGGGATGTCAGTTTAAAAATAATTTCAGCCCCGACGCTATGACGCGACTTTTAGCGATCGTTCAACCATTAGAAGAAGACCCCCCGATCCTAAAAAATGTCACCCCATAGATTTTAAAAAAACACATATAAGAGAAAATTTTGTAAATAAATTCATTTCAATATTTAAATTCACAAAAATAAAATTGGGTTTTTATTTCCTCTCCCCAAACCCTACAGTATTCTTGAACAATTTTTTACTAAAATATTTTTGTTTTTTTGCACAAAGTTAGCTGGAGAAGGAAAATTTTTTCGCTTAATTCTACTGCCCTTCACTCAATCTTCTAAATAGCTCTTGACTTTAAATAAGTTTTTTGGACTATAAATTTTTTGAAGATCCTGGGCCCACATACATTAAAAGGTTTAGATTCATTTATTCTGTAAAAGATTGCAATTTTTTCTGATTCATCCTACGCATTTGATGAAAATTTTTGGGTGTGTCCCTTTTTTTTTTTTCCAAAATTACTTTCTCTTTGCCTTTTGTAGGCTGGTTTTTGCTAAATTTTTTTGGGTATTTTTATCGCTGTTGATAATTCATTGTATTCAGGGCCCCTATCAATATTCGTTTTTTGTTTGAAACCTTGAACAGTTGGTTTTGGTGTATCGGAGGTTTTGTTTGAGAGAAGTTTTTATTGGGTACAAAGGGGTTTTCCTCCCTTTTGGCTTTGATTTTTGCTTTTTATTTTATTTTCTGATTTCTGTTATATATTCTCTATTAACCCTTTTTATGAGCTACTGCTTCAGCTTGCTAACTGGGTTTATCATATCTACCAACGTCATAAATAATCTAATATATTTTTTTGTAAATTAATTTTATAGGTTGTTTAAAGCTTTGTATAAAAAAAATAGTGTTATTTGGATCTTTTTCTATTCTTTTATTCAGCCCCATTTTTTTTTTTAGGGGTTTTTTTGTTTTTTTGGTTTTTGATTTTTTTGGTGATTTTTTTTGTTTTTTTTTTTCGCAACAATTTGGCTTTTTTTTCCCCACAATTTGGATTTTATGGTTGTAAACTGATGTCGGATGGGGAGTTTATAGTTATATTAATCTTTCTTTTATCACGGAAAAATAATTCTATGTGTCACACGGTTTGAATAACAATTCACTTTTACAATCCATGGGCGGCCAACTTAAAATCTTATATTCTATGTTGTTTTTTCTTTTTCTTCAGTATCTCTAAGAAAAAAATATTAGTTTCAACAGTATTTTTTAAAATTTTTTTTATAAAATTTTTTTTTATTTTGCAAAAATTCTGCTGCTCCTTTCAATCATGTGAAAATTAGAAATTTTTCCCAAATAGCCTTGAAATTTAAAAAAGTTTTTGGACAAAAAATTTATTGAAGATCCTGCGACCTAACATCTCAAAGGTTTAATATTTTAGTTTTTGAGAAGGATTTGTCTCTATCTCTTCTTCTATGTGCCCTTTTGTATTTCCAAATACTTTTTTCTTTTACTTTTTGTAGGTGGTTGCTACATTTTTTTTTTGGGTATTTATTTGATGTTGATAATTTGTTGGATTCTGAGCCATCAATATTTAATTTTTGTTAAAACTCTTGAAAAAGATGTTGGTTTTTTTTGATGGATTATTTTGTTTGAGACGAATTTATTTTGGGGAAAAAAAGGGTTTTTCCACCTATTTGTTTTGATTTTGGCTTTGTTTTGATTTTTGATTTCTGTTTACTTTTTTTTGTATAACCTTCTTTTTGGGGTTTGCACATATCTAGCTAACGTCATAAAAAATCTATCGGGTAATTTTTTGTTTATTAAAAAATTTTTTATAGTGTTTTTAAAAATCATTTGTATAAATCGTGTTTTTGGGTCGTTTTCCAGACTTTTTTGTTGTGACAATAAAATTTTTTTCTGTAATTCTGTTAAAAATTTACGAGGGCTAGGTTTTGTCTAAAGTGATATTTTCCCATTTGCATTGCAGTGGCACAAAACATTACAAAAAAAATGCTCATCTGCCATTTTCAGTTCGTTTCTAAAAATTATGCCTAAGGTTGATTTCCCCATTTAAAAAAGGGAAAAAATTTTTATATCCTGTTATCGTCAAAAATTAAATTTAAATGATTCGGAGGGACTTCTGCAATTCTAGAAATTTAAACTGTTTGCAATGGAACTTCTCCCACTTTTTCAACTAAAAAGAATCTGGATAAAACATTTTTTTTTAGCAAATCGAATCACATGATATGTTGGAAAAAAGTTGGGTTTTCACGTTTAAAAAAAATTGTAAAAGTTTATATGAGTTTTTTTGTAATCGCCATATCATAAAAAGCCAAAAACTTCTTGGGATATATTTAATAGGAAATTTGCTCATATCGAAGTTTTTTTTTATTTTTTTTTGGGGGCGTTTGATCTAATTAACCATTTAAACTAGTTAGATGTACTTGTTTCCCCATTTGTATAGGCTTATACGCTTGCTCTCAAAGCTCTTGCAAGAGTTTTTTCGAAAGATTGAAAATTTTTCGCTTTCGTATCTGGGGGCCAAAAGAATCAATGGGTTTATACAACCATTCTGCGTTCTGCGTTTCTGTCGCACCAGCTCCACTTTTGGACAATCGTTGAGAAACATTTCAATTTTTCAAGAGTAATTGTAGTCCCATTAGAAAAGCTACTTGCAACCATACGAAAAAAAAAGTTCGCTTGCAGGCCGACACCATTCCTAAAAAAACACATAGAAGAAAACGCTGTTTGACGCAGAAAATGGTTGACAATTTTCGCAGAGGACGAACCAATTTTCAAACAATTTTAACATTATGCCCGGCCCACACCCGGGTAATAAAGTTTTGGTCTACAAAGTTGACGTTACTCACAAATAGATAATTAAAAGGTTGTTAGTTTTTAATCACATATTAGCAATACAAAATATATCACAGGGCCCCAAAACATAAATTTCTATTAAAAAAACACCTTAAGCTTCTTAATAGCAAAAAAAAAAAAAGATCAAAAAAAAAAGTATTTAATTTAAGATTTTTTCAAAACATTTGCGTAAATGTAAAAGTGCGTAAAAAAGCATCAAATAGGGTTGCACTTGCACAGGGCCGAGCGGGTCTCGGGGGACTAGTAAAAGATACCCTAGGGGGCCCTTGTAAAAAAGATTTCAAACAAAAAAAAAATCTCATAGGGGGGGTTTCCCAAAAATTAAATTTCTACAAAAAAAAAATCGTTTAAAGGTCGTGAGAAATGGATAACGCGTTAAAATCTTACAATTTCTAATTAAAAATAAAAAAATTTACAAAACATCGAGATGAAAAACTAGTTTTTGCAATTAGATGTCTCTTGCTTTCACTTTTTGCTCTAAAAAAAACTTTTTTTTTTGATTTTATCAATTTTTTTTTGCGAATTCGATTTTCCGGGCTTTTTCATTCTCTACGGAAAACAGCTATCCATTAATCTTTTTTGCCCATGACTCTTTAAAAATTTTAATAAAACTTCAAAATTTAGCAGACGCTACGGTCACTGGGGTAGCGAGCACAAATTTATTAAACAAGGGTAAAAATCCAAAAAGCGAGATCAAAGAAATGTGTTTTAATTATAAAAAAATCGGTAGCGGCCCTCAGCGGGGGGGCCCGATGCGCCGCATGCCTGCACAGCCTTGACGGCCCTTCACTTGCATTGTTTTGTTTTTACTTAAGTGTTCAATCAAAGGTTTAAAAAAGTTTGATGTTATTGATGTTTTTTAGACATTTTGCTATAGCGGGCATTCAAATTTTGGGAGATGTTCAAAATTGAAAATTTGTATTTCGTTTCGCTAGATTTCTCGAAACGTTTAGGACAACCCTTTTTACCCTTTGACAACCTTTTATTCGTGTATTTATGTTTTTGGTTTTCAGTAGGCCGGCACATTTTGTTGATGAAGCACACTTGCAAACATTCGCATATTTTTATAAATTTTTTAAAAAAACTGAACTTTTTAAAATCGAGTTCCTATAAAATATTTTAAAAAATTTTTCCACGGGAAATTTTGTTTCTGCCTAAAACCCAGTTTCGTTAGCAGCGCATTTTAAAGGCAAAAACCGCGCTTTAAGTAAAGCGACATATGGAGCAAGAGCAAAGGAGCCTTGCCGATGAAAGACACGTTGGCATGTGGGTAATTTCCGAAAAAGTGCGAACCCAAAAGAAAATCCAAAGAAAAGGACAACAAAG
>JANFPS010000088.1:0-43737 GCA_024703675.1 Drosophila nebulosa | reverse complement strand
GTAATGGATGACTACTATAAATATTGCTTTTTAAAATCGTCCCAATATTGGCAAATTTGGGAGCACGGAAATTTAAAAAAAAACTAAATTTTTTAAAAATTCACGTTTTTCTTAAAATTTGGGTTCAATGGTTTTCGGGGTTTAAATGAAAAATAAAAAGAAAACGGGATGCCTACAAACTGTCTTGCTTTTTTAAATCGCCCCAAATATTGGAAAAGTTAGAGCAGGGGAAAAGTTGGAAAACTGAATTTTCCAAAATTCCGATTTTTCTCAAAGGGTTCAAATGAGTTTTCTTTTTTGAATGAAAAATGAAGTAAACTGGATGACTACTAACTGAAAATTTTTTTTTTAAATCGTCCAATATTGGAAATTGACAGGGAAAAATTAAGAAAACAAATTTTTTTAAAAATTCACGTTTTCTTAAAATGGGTTCAAAATGGTTTTCTGGGTTTAATGACAATGAAATTAAACGGGATCCCTCTAACTGACTTGCTTTTTTAAATCGCCCCGATTGGCAAATTTTGGGCAGGAAAATTTTTAAAACTGAATTTTTTACAAATTCAGTTTTTAAAAAGTGGGTTAAAAATAGTTTTCGGTTTTTAATAAAAAAGTAAAAAACGGGAGCGCTACTAACTAAAACATTGTTTTTTTAAATCGCCAATATTGGCAAAGTTAGAGCAGGGAAAATTGAAAAATTGAATTTTTACAAATTCCGATTTCTCAAAAGTGGGTTCAAATGATTTTCTGGGTTTTTAATGAAAATGTAATAAACGGATGGCTCTAACTAAAAATTGTTTTTTAAATCGTCCAAATTGGAAAATTTAGAGCACGGAAATTGGAAAACTAAATTTTTAAAAATTCACATTTTCTCAAAAAGTGGGTTCAAATAGTTTTCGGGGTTTTGTAAAAAAGAAGAAACGGGATGCGCTACTAACTGAAACATTGCTTTTTTAAATCGCCCCAATATTGGCAAGTTAGAGCACGGAAAGTTGAGAAAACTGAATTTTTCAATTCAGATTTTCTAAAAAGTTTTCAAATGATTTTTTCTATTTTTGAATAAAAAAGTAAGTAAACTGGATGCGCTACTAACTAAAACATTGTTTTTTTTTAAAATCGTCCCATATTGCAAAGTTAAGCACGGAAATTTTGAGAAAACTGAATTTTTTTACAAATTCACGTTTTTTCCAAAAAGGGGGTTAAAAATGATTTTTCGGGGGTTTTTGAATGACAAATGAAAGAAAACTGGATGACTACTAACTGAACGGGCTTTTTAAATCGCCCAATATTGGGCTAAGTAAAACACAAAAATTTAAAAAACTGATTTTTAAAAATTCCGATTTTCTGAAAGTGGTTAAAAAGAGTTTTCGGGGTTTTGTGACAAATGTAAGTAACTGATGGCTACAAACTGAAACAGGGCTTTTTAAATCGCCCCAATTTTGGGGCAAGTAAGGCACGGAAAAAATTGGAAAACTAATTTTTTTAAAAATTTCAGTTTTTCTCGAAAGTGGGTAAAAATATTTTTTCCTATTTTTTAATAAAAAATTTTAAGTAAACGGGATGCGCTACTACTGAAACTTGCTTTTTTAAATCGTCCAATATTGGCAAAGTTAGAGCACGGAAAGTTGAGAAAACTGAATTTTTAAAAATTCACGATTTTCTCAAAAAGTGGGTTCAAATGATTTTTTCTAGGTTTGAATGACAATGTAGTAAACTGGATGGCTACAAAACTGAAATATTGCTTTTTCAAATCGTGCCAATTTTTGGCTAATTAGAGCACGGAAAAGTTAAGAAAACTGAATTTTACAAATTCACGATTTTCTTGAAAAGTGGGTTCAAAATGAGTTTTCTGGGTTTGAATGACAAATGTAAGTAAACTGGATGCGCTACTAACTGAATCATTGCTTTTTTAAATCGTCCGAATATTGGCAAAGTTAGAGCACGGAAAAGTTGAGAAAATGAATTTTTCACAAATTCACGATTTTCTCCGAAAAGTGGGTTCAAAATAAGTTTTCTAGGTTTTAATGACAAATGTAAGTAAACTGGATGCGCTACTAACTGAAACATTGCTTTTTGTAATCGTCCCAATGTTGGCAAAGTTAGAGCATGAAAAAGTTGAGAATACCCAATTTTTACAAATTCACGATTTTCTCAATAGATGGGTCCAAAATAAGTTTTTTTGGTTTAAATGACAAATGTAAGTAAACTGGAAGAGCTACAAACTGATACATTGATTTTTTAAATCGACCCAATTTGGCAAAGTTAGAGCACGGAAAAGTTGAGAATACTGAATTTTTACAAATTCACGATTTTCTCGAAAAGTGGGTTCAAATGATTTCTGGTTTAAATGACAAAAGAAATTTAAAACTGGGATGCGCTACTAACTGAAACATTGCTTTTTTAAATCGTCCCAATATTGGCAAATTTTAGAGCAGGGAAAAAGTTGAGAAAATTTGAATTTTTACAAATTTATGATTTTCTCGAAAGGTGGGTTCAAAATGAGTTTTTCTAGGTTTGAATGACAAATGTAAGTAAACTGGATGCGCTACTAACTGAACATTGCTTTTTTAAATCGTCCCAATATTCGCAAAGTTAGAGCACGGAAAAGTTGAGAATATGAATTTTTACAAATTCCGATTTTCCCCGAAAGTGGGTTCAAAATGATTTTTCGGGGTTTTGAATGACAAATGTAAGTAAACGGGATGAGCTACTAACTGAGACATGGCTTTTTTAAATCGTCCCAATATTGGCTAAAGTAAAAGCAGGGAAAAAATTGAGAATACTGAATTTTTTACAAATTCACGATTTTCTCGAAAAGTGGGCTCAAAATGAGTTTTCTGGGTTTGAATGACAAATGTAAGTAAACTGGATGAGCTACTAACTGAGACATGGCTTTTTAAATCGTCCCAATTTGGCTAAGTAAGAGCACGGAAAAAATTGAGATACTGAATTTTTACAAATTCACGATTTTCTCAAAAAGTGGGTTAAAAATGAGTTTTCTGGGTTTGAATGACAAATGTAAGTAAACTGGATGAGCTACTAACTGAGACATGGCTTTTTTAAATCGTCCCAATATTGGCTAAGTAAGAGCACGGAAAAATTGAGAATACTGAATTTTTACAAATTCACGATTTTCTCGAAAGTGGGCTCAAATGAGTTTTCCTGGGTTTGAATGACAAATGTAGTAAACTGGATGAGCTACTAACTGAGACATGGCTTTTTTAAATCGTCCCAATATTGGCTAAGTAAGAGCACGGAAAAATTGAGAATACTGAATTTTTACAAATTCACGATTTTCTCGAAAAGTGGGTTCAAAATGAGTTTTCTAGGTTTGAATGACAAATGTAAGTAAACTGGATGCGCTACTAACTGAAACATTGCTTTTTTAAATCGTCCCAATAGTGGCAAAGTTAGAGCACGGAAAAGTTGAGAATACTGAATTCTTACAAATTCACGATTTTCTCGAAAAGTGGGCTCAAAATGAGTTTACTAGGTTTGAATGACAAATGTAAGTAAACTGGATGCGCTACTAACTGAAACATTGCTTTTTTAAATCGTCCCAATATTGGCAAAGTTAGAGCACGGAAAAGTTGAGAAAACTGAATTTTTACAAATTCACGATTTTCTCGAAAGTGGGTTCAAATGAGTTTCTAGGTTTGAATGACAAATGTAAGTAAACTGGATTCGCTACTAACTGAAACATTGCTTTTTTAAATCGTCCCAATATTGGCAAAGTAGAGCACGGAAAGTGAGGAAAACTGAATTTTTTCAAATTCACGATTTTCTCGGACAAGTGGGTTCAAATGAGTTTCTAGTTTGAATGCCAAATGTAAAGTAACCTGGATGCGCTACTAACTGAAACATTGCTTTTTTAAAATCGTGCCAATATTGGCAAGTTAGAGCACGGGAAAATGTTAAGAAACTGAATTTTACAAATTCACGATTTCTCGAAAAGTGGGTTCAAAATGATTAACTTCTAGGTTTGAATGACAAATGTCGTAACCTGGATTAGCTACTAACTGAAACATTGCTTTTTTAAACGTCCCATATTGGGAAAAGTTAGAGGTCACGGAAAGTTAGAAAACCTGAATTTTTACAAATTCACGATTTTCTCAAAAAAGGGGTTCAAATTGAGTTTTTCTAAGGTTTGAATGCCAAATGTAGTAAACCTGGTGAGCTACTAACTGAAATATTGCTTTTTCAAATCGTGCCAATATTGCTAAGTTAGAGCACGGAAGTTTAAGAAATACTGAATTTGTTTACAAATTTCCGATTTTCCTAGAAAAGTGGGTTAAAAATTAGTTTTTCCTGTTTGAATGACAATGTAAGTAACTCGGATGCCGCTACTACTGATTCATGCTTTTTAAATCGGGGTCCGATATTGGCTAAGTTAGAGCACGAAATTAAGAAAACTGAATTTTTAGCAAATTCCGATTTTCTCGAAAAGTGGGTTCAAAATGATTTTTCTGTGTTTGAATGACAATGTAAGTAAACTGGTATGCGCTACTAACTGAATCATTGCTTTTTTTAAATCGTCCCAATATTGGCAAAGTTAGTAGCATGGAAAAGTGAGAAAAACTGAATTTTTACAAATTTCATGCACGATTTCTCGAAAGTGGGTTCAAAATTAGTTTTCTAGGTTTGTAATGCAATGTAGTAACTGATGCGCGACTAACTGAAACATTTGCTTTTTTAGAAAAAATCGTCCCAATATTGGCAAGTAGGGCACGGAAAAGTTGTACAAAACTAGAATTTTTACAATTAACGATTTTCTGAAGTGGGTTCAATGATTTCTAGGTTTGATGACAAATAGAGTGAACTGGATGCGAATACGTAACTGAACATTGCTTTTTTAAATCGTCCGCAGATATTGTCAAAGTTCAGGCTACGGACAAGTGAGAAAACTGAATTTTTACAATTCACGATTTTCTCAAAGTGGGTTTCAAATGAGTTTTTCCCTAGTTTGAATGACAAAAGTAAGTAACTGGATGAGCTACGAAAGAAATATTGCTTTTTCAAATCGTGCCAATTATTGGCTAAGTTAGACCGGAAAAGTTAAGAATAAACTTGAATTTTTTACAAATTCACGATTTTCTCGAAAAGTGGGTTCAAAATGATTTTTCTGGGTTTGACTGACAAATGTAAGTAACTGGATGCTCTACTAACTGAATCATTGCTTTTTTTAAATCGTCCGAAGATTGGCAAGTTAGAGCGATGGAAAGTTGAGAAACTGATTTCTACAAATTCATGATTTTCTCGACAAAAAGGGGTTCAAAATAAGTTTTCTAGGTTTTGAATGACAAAGTAAGTAAACTGGGTTATGCGCTACTCACTGAAACATTGCTTTTTTTAAATCGTCCCAATATTGGCAAAGTGGGAGATGCACAAAAGTTGAGAAAACTGATATTTTTACAATTCACCGTTTTTTTTCAAAAGTGGGTCAAAATGAGTTTCTGGGTTTTAAAGGACAAAATAAAGTAAACTGATGCGCTACCTAACTGAAACATTTCTTTTTTTAAATTGTCCATATATTGGCAAAGTTAGAGCACTTGGAAAGTTTTGAGAATACTGAATTTTTAGCAAATTCAACGATTTTCTCGAAAGTGGGTTCAATGAGTTTTCTGGTTGAATGACAATGTAAGTAAACTGGATGAGCTACTAACTGAGACTGGCCTTTTTTTAAATCGTCCCGATATTGGCTAAGTTAGAGCACGAAAAAATTGAGAAACTAATTTTTACAATTCACGTTTCTCGAAAGTGGGTTCAAAAGATGTTTTTTCTAGTGTTTTGAATGAAATGTATTAAACTTGGATGAGCTACTAACTGAAACATTGCTTTGTTTAAATCGTCCGCATCGGGTCTAGTAAGAGCACCGGCATAGTGAGAATACTGATCCTTACAAATTCACGATTTCTCGACAAAGTGGGTTCAATGAGTTTTTCTAGGTTTGATGACAAAAGTAAAGTAAACGGTGCGCTACTAATGAAACATTGCTTTTTAAATCTCCAAATATTGTCAAGTTCAGCAACGGAAGTAGAAAAACTAGCATTTTACAAATTTTCACGATTTATTCTCGAAAAGTGGGTTCAAAATGAGTTTTCTTAGGTTTTGAATGCAAAGTATAGTAACTGGATGCGCGACTGACCTGAGCACATTGCTCTTGTAAATCGTCCCAATATGACAGTTAGAAGCACGCAAGTTGAGAAAACTAATTTTCTCTAAATTTCCGATATTTCTTGAAAAGTGTGTTCAAACGAGTTTTCTTAGGTTGAATGACAAAATTAAGTAATAACGGATACGCTACTACTGAACATTGCTTTTCTTTAAATCGTGCCAATATTGGCTAAGTTTAGAGCACGAGCATAGGTGAGAAACTGCCTTTTATACGAAATTCCGATTTTCTCAAAAATTTGTTTAATTTTGATTTCTTTCTGGGTTTGAATGACAAGTAGATAACTGTGATGCGCTACTACTGATAACTTGCTTTTTTAAATCGTCCCAATATTGGCACAGGTTAGACAGCACGGAAAATATTGAGATACTGAATTTTTACAATTCACGATTTTCTCTCGAGAAATGGGTTCAAATGAGTTTTCTGGGTTTGATACAATTAAGTAATCTGGTGCGCTACTAACGAATCATTGCTTTTTAATCTCCCAATATTGCGTTAGAGCATGGAAAAGTTGAGAAAACTGATTTTTTTAACAAATTCCGATTTTACTCGAAAAGTGGGTTCAAAATGCGTTTTCTAGTTTTGAAATGACAAATGTAGTATATAAACTGGATGCGCTACTAACTGAACATTGCTTTTTTAATCGTCACCAATATTGGCAAAGTTAGGGCCGGAAAAGTTTGTAGAAACTTGAAATTTTTACAATTCACGATTTCTTGAAAGTGGGGTTCAAATGAGATTTTCTAGGTTTGAATGACAAAGTAAGTCACACTGATTCGCTAACTACTGAAACATTTGCTTTTTGTTAAATCGTCCCACATATTGTCACATTACAGCACGGAAAAGTTGAGAAACTGATTTTTCAATCACGGTTTCTCAAAAGTGGGTCAAATGAGTTTTTCTAGGTTTGAATGACCAAAAGTAGTAAATCTGGATGAGCTACTAACTGAAATATTTTTTTTTTTTTTCAAATCGGGCAATAGTTGGTGGGCTATCAGTTAGACGCGGAAAAGTTAAGAATACGAATTTTTTACAATTCACGATTTTTCTCGAAAGTGGGTTCACATGAGTTTCCTGGGTTGATGACAAATGTAGTAACTGGTTCTCACGAACTGAATCATTTCTTTTTTTAAATCGTGTCCGCAACTATATGGCAAGTTGAGCATGGATAAAAGTTTGAAGAAAACTGAAATGTCCTACAATTCAGATTTTCTCGACAAAAGTGGTTCAAAATAGTTTCTAGGGTGTGACTCGGTAGTAACGGGAAGTCGCTACTACCTGGAAACATTGCTTTTTAATCGTCCCAATATTGGCAAGTTAGAGCGACAAAAGTTGAAGAACTGAATTTCTCACAATTAACGATTTTTTCAAAGTGGGTTCAAAATGGTTGTCTGGTTTATACAGTAAGTAAACTGGGGTAGATTGCGCTAAATACTGAAACCATTGCTTTATATTAAATGGTCCCCCTCTTTTCGGCAAAGTTAAGCACGGAAAGTTGGAATACGAGTTTGTACCGAATTCATCACGATTTTCTTCGAAAGTGGTTCAAAAATGTTTTTCCTGGGTTGAATGACAAATGTACGTACTGGATACTCTAACTGAGACATGGCTTTTTTAAATCGTGCCCAATATTGCTAAGTTACGAGCACGGAAAAATTGATAAAACTGAATTTTTACAAATTCACGATTTTCTCGAAAAGTGGTGTTTCTAAATGAGTTTTCTAAGGTTTGAATGACATGTATTAGGAACTGGATGAGCTACTACTGAACTTGCTTTTGTAAATCGTCCCCAATATTGCTCACTCATATACGGAGCACCGGAATGGTGAGATACTGAATTCTGTGTCGTCAATTCACGTTTTTCTCGAAAGTGTTCAAATGAGATCATTTCTAGGTTGAATGACAAAGTAGTAGCTGGATGCGCTACTACTGAAACATTGCTTTTGTTTAGCGCCCATTGGCATTAGTTAGAGCACGGAAAAGTTGAGAAACTGAATTTTTTACAATTCAACGATTTCTCCGAAAGTTGGTTCTAAATGAGGTTTTCTGGGTTTGAATGACAATATCACTATCACTGGATGCGCTACAACTGGTAACCGTGCTTTTTATCGCACCCATGATTGCAAGTTAGAGCCGAATAGGTAGATACTGATTCTTACAAATTCACGATTTTCCTCGAAAGTGGGTTCAAAGGAGTTTTCTAGTTTGATCATGGGTGTGGGTGGTAAACTGTGTGTGAGCTACTACTGAAAAATTGATTTTTTTATCGTCCCATATTGGCAAGTTAAGCACGCGAAATTGAGAAAATGTTTTTCTAGTTCTGATTTTATCGAAAAGTGCGTGTAACTCTTCTAGTGTGGAATGAAAAACATCTCAGGGTAACTGATTCGCTACACTGAAACATTGCTTTTTTAAATAGTCAATATTGCAAAGTTTGAGCACGGAAAAGTTGAGAAAATGATTTTTTACAATTCACGATTTTCTCGAAAGTGGGTTCAAAATGAGTTTTCTGGGTTTGATGACAAATGTAGTAAACTGATGAGCTGCTAACTGCGTGAGCACAGGGCTTTTTTAAATCGTCTTAATATTGGCATAAGCTAGAGCCGTGGAAAATTGAGACACTGAATTTTTACAAAATCCGATTTCTCAAGAAGTGGGTTCAAATGATTTTTTCTAGGTTGAATGACAAAATGTAAGTAAACGGGATGCGCTACTAACATGACATTGCTTTTTTAAATCGTGCCAATATTTTGGAAAAGTTAGAGCACGGAAGTTGTTAAGAAACCGGATTTTACATTCACGATTTTCACTCGAAAGTGGGTTCAAAATAGAGTTTTTCTAGGTTTGAATGCAAATGTAGTAAAACTGGGATGAGCTACTAACTGAAAACATTGCTTTTTTTAAATCGTCCCATATTGGGCAAAGTTAAGCACGGAAAAGTTGAGAAAACTGAATTTTTACAATTCACGATTTTCTCGAAAGTGGTCAAAATGGAGTTTTCTAGGTTTGAATGAAGAAGTAAGTAAACTGGATGCGCTACTAACTGAAACATTGCTTTTTAAATCGTCCCAATATTGGCAAAGTTAGAGCACGTAAAAAGCTGAGATTGCCCAATTTTTACAAATTCCGATTTCTCGAAAAGTGGGCTCAAGGAGTTTACTGGCTAGGTTGAATGACAAATGTAAGTAAACTGGATGCGCTACTAACTGTGCACATTGCTTTTTTTGAATCGTCCCATATTGCAAAGTTGAACACGGAAATTGTTAAAGAAAACTGAATTTTTACAAATTCAACGATTTTCCTCGAAAAGTGGGTTCAAATGAGTTTATCTAGTTTAAATGACAAATGTAAGTGAACTGGATACGCTACTAACCTGAATCATTGCTTTTAATCGTCCAATATTGGCAAAGTTAGAGGCACGGAAAATTGAGAATTCTGAATTTTTAACAAAATTCACGATTTGCTCGAAAGTGGGTCAAATGATTTTCTCTAGGTTTGAATGACAAATGTTAAGTAAACTGATGCGCTACTACTAGAACATTGCTTTTTTTAATCGTCCATCATTGGCAAAGTTCGGGCACGAAAGGTGTAAAAACTGAATTTTTACAAATTTCACGATTTTCTTGAAAAGTGGGTTTCAAAATGAGTTTTCTTAGGTTGAATTGACAAAAGTCGTAAATCTGGATTGCGCTACTAAATGAACATTGCCTTTTTTTAGAATCGTCCCACATTGGCAAAGTTAGAGCACGGCAAAAGTTGAGAAAACTGAATTTTTTACAAATTCACGATTTCTCAAAATGGGTTCAATTGAGTTTTCTAGTTTGATGACAATGTAAGTACTGGAGACTACTAACTGAAATATTTGCTTTTTTCAATCGGCCAATATTGCTAAGTTAGAGCACGTAAAAGTTAAGAAAACGTGGATTTTTACAATTCACGATTTTCTCGAAAAATGGGTTCAAAATGAGTTTTCTGGGTTTGAATGGACGAAATGTAAGTAAAACTGGTAGCGCTACTACTGAAACATTCTTTTTAAATCTCCCCATATTTGGCAATAGAGATACGGAAAAGTTAGTAAAACTGAATTTCTACCAATTCCATGATTTTCTCGAAAGTGGGTTCAATGAGTTTTCTAGGTTTGAATGACAATGTAAGTAAACTGGTGATACGCTACTAACTGAATCATTGCTTTTTTATCGTCCAATATTGGCAAAGTGAGCACGGAAAAGTTGGAAAAACTGATTTTTACAAATCACGATTTTCTGAAAGTGGTTCAAAATGATTTTCTAGGTTGAATTCAAAGATAAGTAAACTGGATGCGCTACTATGAACTTGCTTTTTTAAATCGTCAATATTGGCAAGCTAGCGCACGAAAGTTGCTAGAAAACTGAATTTTTACAAATTCTCGATTTCTCGAAGTGGGTAAAAATGCGTTTTCTGGTTTGAATCGACAAATGTAAGTAAACTGGATACTAACTGAGACATTTTGCTTTTTTTATCGTGCTCACTATTGCTAAGTTAGAGCACGGAAAAGTTAAAACACTGATTTTTACAATTCCGATTTTCTCGAAAAGTGTGGTTAAAGATTTTTCTTTTGAATGCAAAATGTAAGTAACTGGATGAGCTACTACTGAGACATGGCTTTTTTTTAAATCGTACCGAATATTTTGCAAGTTTAGAGCAATACGGAAAAGTTTGAGAACTGAATTTTACAAATTCATGATTTTCTCGAAAATGGGTTCACATCAGTTTTCTAGGGTTGAATTACAATTTAGTCAAACTGGAATGCGCTACTACCTGAAAACATTGCTTTTTTTAAATCGTCCCATATTGGCAAAGTGTATAGTCCGGAAAAGTTGAGAAACTGAATTTTTACACAATTCACGATTTCTCGAAAAGCTGGTTCAAATGAGTTTTCTGGGTTTTAAAAATGCCAAAGTTAATAAACTGGATGGCTTACTACTGAAAGCATTGCTTTTTTTAATCGTCACCAAATATTGGCAAAGTTAGAGCACGGAATAGGTGAGTACTGAATTCTTACAAATTCACGATTTTTCTTCGGAAAAGTTGTGTTTCAACTGAGTTCTAGGTTTGATGACAAAAGTAAGTACTGGATGCGCTACTAACTGAAACAATTGCTTTTTAATCGTCCCAATATTGCAAAGTTAAGCATGGAGAAGTTTGAGAAGACTGACTTTTTACAAATTCATGATTTCTCGAAAGTGGTGGGTTCAAAACTGAGGTTTTCTAGTTTTGAATGACTAAATGTAGTAAAACTGGATGCGCTAACGAACTGAACTTTCTTTTTTTAAATCGTCCAATATTCGCAAAGTTTAGGGCCGGAAAAGTTTAGAATACTGAATTTTTACAGTTCACGATTTCTCGAAAGTGGGTTCAAAAACTTGTTTTCTGGTTTGAAATGACCAATGAGGTAACTGGATGAGCTACTAACTGAACATGTGGCTTTTTTAATCGTCCCCACTATTGGCTAAGTTGAGCAATGAAATAATTGAGAAAACTGCATTTTTCAAATTCACGTTTTCTCGGAAAGTAGGGTTCAAAATTGAGTTTTTCTAGGTTTGATGAGCAAATGTAAGTAAACTGGATGCGCTACTACTCTGAAAACATTGCTTTTAAATCGTGCCAATATTGGCAAATTAGAGCACGGAAATTTTAAGAAATCTGAATTTTTTATCAAAATTCCACGATTTTCCTCGAAAAGTGTCAAAATGATTTTTGCTAGGTTGATGACAAACTGTTAGTAACTCGGATAGCTACTACTGAACATTGCTTTTTTTCAATCGTCCCAATATTGCAAGTTATAGCACGGTAAAAGTTTGAGAATTGATTTTTACAAATTCAACGATTTTCCTCGAAAGTGGGTTCAAAAGTTAGTTTTCTAGGTTTGAATGACAAAAAGTATACTTAACTGGATGCGCTATACTACTTAAAACATTGCTTTTTCAAATCGTGCCAATATTGGCAAGGTTAGCGTCACGGGAACAGTTGAGATACTGAAGTTTCACAAATTCAACGAGTTTCTCGAAAAGTGGTTCAAATAGTTTGCTGGTTTTAATGACAATTAGTAAACCTGGATGATCTACTTACTGAGACATGGCTTTTTTAATCGCCCAATATTAGGCTAAGTTAGAGCACGGAAAATTGAGAAACTGAATTTACAAATTTCTGATTTTCTCGAAAGTGGGGTCAAAATGAGTTTTTCTAGGTTTGATGACAATGTAGTTAACTGATGAGCTACTAACTGAAACATTTGCGTTTTTAATCGTCCCAATATTTGCAAGTTTAGAGCACTGAAAAGTGTGGAGAAAATGAATTTTAACAAATATCACGATTTTCTCGAAATGGGTTCAAATAGTTTCTGTGGTTTGAATGGCTAAAGTAACTTAACTGGATGCGCTACTAACTAAAAACATTGCTTTTTTCATCGTCCATATTGGCAAGTTTAGAGCACGAAAGTGTGGAGAATCCTGAATTCTTCCAAATTTCACGATTTTCTCGAAGTGGGCTCAAATGAGTTTACTAGGTTTGATGCAAATGTAAGTAACTGGATGCGCTACTAACTGAAACATTGCTTTTTTAAAAATCGTCCCAATATTGGCAAAGTTAGAGCACGGAAACGTTGTAAAACTGAATTTTTACAATCACGATTTTACTTCTCAAAAGTGGGTTCAAAATGAGTGTTCTAGTAAATGACAATCCTAAGTTAACTGTATACGCTACTTAACTGAATCATTTGCTTTTTTAAATCGTCATATTGGCAAAGTTAGAGCACTGGAAGTTGAGAATACTGAATTTTGTACAATTCACGATTTTTCTCGAAAGTGGGTCAATGATTTTTCTAGGTTTGAATGACCATGGTACAGTAAACTGGATGCGCTACTAACTGAAACATTGCTTTTTTAAATCGTCTCCAATTTGGCAGTTAGGGCCGGAAAGTTGTAAAACTGATTTTTAACAAATTCACGATTTTTCTTGAAAATTGGGTTCAAAATGAGTGTTCTTAGTTTTAATGACAAAGTAAGTACAACTGGATGCGCTACTACTGAAACATTGCTTTTTTTAAATCGTCCCATATTGGCAAGTTAGGCAACGGAAAAGTTGTAAAAACTAGAATTTTTCAAATTCAGCGATTTTTCTTGAAAAGTGGGTTCAAAATGCGTTTTCTAGGTTGAATGACAAAAGTAATAAACTGATGCGCTACTTACTGAAACATGCTTTTTTGAAATCGTCCCATATTGGCACAGTTAGAGCACGGAAGTTGAGAAAACTGAATTTTTACAATCACGATTTTCTCGAAAGTGGTTCAAATGATTTTCTGGGTTGAATGACAATGGTAAGTTAAACTGGATGCGCTACTACTGAACTTGCTTTTTTAAATCGTCCATATTGGCAAGTAGAGCACGGAAAAGTTGAGAAACTGAATTTTCTACAAATTCATGATTTTCTCGAAAAGTTGGGTTCAAATGCGTTTTTCTAGGTTTGAATGAAAATTGTAAAGTAAACTGGATGGCTACACTACGAACACTGGGATAAAATTTTCATTGGCTTTTTAAATTCGCCCATATTGGCAAAGTTAGGGCATCGGCAAGATTGAAAACTGAATTTTTACATTCCGATTGTACTATCTACACAAGTGGGTTCAATGAGTTTTTCTCTAGTTTTTAATGTCAGCAGTAAGTAACTGATGCCGCTATTACTAAACATTGCTTTTGAAATCGTCCCAATATTGGCAGTTAAGCCGGAAAAGGTTATACACCACTGCAATTTTTACAAATTCCGCGTTCCTCGAAGTGGTCTCAAAATGATGTTTTCTGGTTTTGATGACAAATGGTACTAAAGCTGATGCTCGCTAATCATGTCATTTAGGTTTTTACATAAGATATTGGCAAGTTGAGCACGGAATTGAAACCTTAATTTGCGAAATTCCGATTTTCCCTTCGTGAAAAGTGGGTTCAAATTTCTGGGCTTGATGCAACTGTAACTAAACTGGATGCACTCGACTGATCGTTGCTTTTCATCGTCCGAATATTGGCAAAGTGTAGAGCACGGAAAGTTTGAAACTGATTTTTAAAAATTCATGATTTTCTCGGAGTGGGTCATCCAATACGGGTTATCGTTTGAATGCAATTAAAGTAAACTGGATCGCTACTGTGACGTAACACCATCTCGATTTTTTAATCTCGCTCATATTGGTCAAAGTTAGAGCACGAAAAGTTTGGTAACTGAGTTTTAACTTCACCGATGTTCTCGAAAAGTGGGTCAATGAGTTTTTCTGGGTTTTAAGTGACAAAAGTAAGTAACTGGATGCGCTCTAACTGAAACATGCTTATTTTAATCGTCCAATATTGCAAAGTTTATAGCACGGAAAATTGAGATACTGAATTTTTACAAATTCACGATTTTCCTCGAAAAGTGGGTTTAAAATGAGTTTTCACTGGGTGTTGAATGACATGTAAGTAACTGGATGAGCTACTAACTGAGACTGGCTTTTTTTTAAATCGTCCCCAATTTGGCTAAGTTAGAGCACGGAAAATTGAGAAACTGAATTTTTACAATTCACGATTTCTCGAAAGTGGGTTCAAAATGAGTTTTCTGGGTTTGAATGACCAAAACGAAGTAAACTGGATGCGCTAACTCACTGAAACATGGCTTTTTATAATCGTCCAAATCCAAGACTTACAGGAGAGACTGAAGTTGAAAACTGACTTTTTACAAATTACCAGGGGTTTTCCTCGGGGTGGGGTTCAATAGTTTCTAGGTTTGTGACAAGTATTAGACTGGATGGCGCTACTAACTGAAACTGCTTTTTTAATCGCCCATTTTTTGAGCAAAGTTGTGGGAGCAGCGAAGTTCCGACTATCTGAATTTTCAAATTCAGTTTCTCGAAGTGGGTTAAATGAGTTTCCCCTGGGTTTGAATGACAATGTAAGTAAACTGGATGAGCTACTAACTGAGACATGGCTTATCTATTAAATCGTCCCGAATATTGGCAAAGTTTAGAGCCCAGAAAAGTTGAGAAACTGTTTTACAATTCACATGCTTTCTCGAAAGTGGGTTCAAATGAGTTTTCTATTTGAATGGATAAAAAAACAAATGTGTACATTGGATACGTCACTAACGGATCATTGCTTTGTTAATCGTCCAATATTTGGGCGAAAGTTGAGCCGGAAAAGTTTGAACACACACACTGAATTTTTACTAATTCACACGATTTTCCTTGAAGTGTGGTTTCAAATGAGTATTTCTAGGTTTAGAATGACAAAATAGTAACTGGATGCCGCTACTAACTGAAACATTGCTTGTTTAAATCGTCCAATTGGGCAAAGTTAAGAGCACGAAAAGTTGAGAAAACTGAGTTTTACAAATTCACGATTTCTCGAAGTGGTTAAAAATATTTTCTGGGTTTGAATGCGATGTAAGTAACTGGTACGAACGAGACATTGCTTTTTTAATCGTCCCAATATTGGCTAGTTAGAGCACCGGAAAAGGTGAGAAAACTGATTTTTACAATTCACGATTTATTCTCGAAAAGTTGGGTTTCAAAATGGTTTTCTAGTTTGAATGACAATGTAGTGAAACTGGATGAGCTCATAACTGACATTGCTTTTTTAATCGTCCATATTGGCAAGTAGGCACGGAAAAGTTGAGAATACTGAATTTTTTTTTTGTTTTTTACAAATTCCCGATTTCTCGAAAGTGTGGGTGTGTGAACATGACATTTCTTCTAGGTTTGATGACAAAGTCAGGTACTGGATGCGCTACTACCGGACACATTGCTTTTTTAATCGTCCCATATTGGCAATGTTAGAGCACGGAAAAGTTGAGAATACTGAATTTTACAAATTCACGATTTTCCTCGAATTGGTTTTGTGTGTTGTGTTTTTCTAGTTTGAATGACAAGTAAGTAACTGATGCGCTACTACTGAAACATTGCTTTTTTAAATCGTCCCAATAATTGGCAACGTTAGACCGGAAAAGTTGAGAAACTATTTTTACAAATTCATATTTTCTCAAAAAGTGGTTCAATGATTTTTCTAGTTGAATGCAATGTAGTAAACTCTGGATTATCTACTCAACTGAAATATTGCTTTTTTTCAAAAGCAGTGCCAATATTGGCTAGTTAAGTTCACGAAAGTTAAGAACTGATTTTTACAATTCACGATTTCTCGAAAAGTGGGTTAAAATGAGTTTCTGGTTGAATGACAAATGTAGACGTAACTGGATTGAGCCTACTAACGGAGACCGAATACATGGCTTTTTTAAATCGTCCGAATATTGGCAAGTTGAGCACGGAAAAGTTGAGAAAACTGAATTTTACAAATTCTGATTTTCTCGACAAAGTGGGTTTCAAAATAGTTTTCTAGTTGATGACAATGTAAAGTAAACTGGATGCGCTACTACTGACACATTGTTTTTTAAAAATCGTCCCGAATTATTTGCAAATTAGAGCACGGAAAGTTGAGAATAACTGAATTTTTACAGATTCACGATTTTCTCGAAAAGTTGGTTCAAAAATGGAGTTTTTCTGGGTTTAAATGACAAAAGTAATAAACTGGATGCGCTACCTACTGGAATGCTTGCTTTTTTTAATCGTCCAATATTGGCAAAGTGTTAGAGCACGGATAGTGGAGAATATGAATTCTTACAAATTCACACGATTTTCTCGAAAAGTGGGTTCAAAATGAGTTTGCTAGGTTTGAATGACAAAAGTAAGTAACGGATGCGCGACTAACTGAAACAATGCTTTTTTTAAATCGTCCCATATTGGCAAGCTTCGAGCATGGAAGGTTTGAGAAACTGAATTTTTACAAATTCTGTTTTCTTCGAAAGTGGGTTCAATGAGTTTCTAGGTTTTGGAATGAAAATGTAAGTAAACTGGGATGCGCTTACTAACTGAAACATTGCTTTTTTAAATCGCCAATATTCGCAAAGTATAGCCACGGATAAGTTGAGAATACTGAATTTTTAACAAATTCACGATTTCTCAAACGTGGGTTCAAAATTAAGTTTTCCTGGGGTTGAATGACAAAGTGTAAGTACTGGATGAAGCGCTAACTGAGACATGGCTTTTTGTAATCGTCCCAATTTGGATAGTTCAGAGCACGGAAAAATTGAGAAAACTGAATTTTTTACAAATTCCGATTTTCTCGAAAAGTGGGTTCAAAATGAGTTTTCTAGGTTTGAATGACCAATGTAAGTACAATCTGGATGCGCTAACTAACTGAACATTGCTTTTTAAATCGTGCCAATATTGGCCAGTACGAGCACGGAATGTTAAGAAAACTGATGTTTACAAATTCCACGATTTCTCGAAAGTGGGTTCAAATGAAGTTTTCTAGGTTTTGAATGACAAATGTAATGTAAACTTGGATGAGCTACTAACTGAAAACATTGCTATTTTTCAATCGTCCAATATTGGCAAAGTTAAGAGCACGGAAAGTTGATAAATTGAATTTTTATACAATTCACGATTTCTCGAAAGTGGGTTCAAAATTGTTGTTCTAGGTTTAAATGACAAAAGTTAACTTAACTGATTCGCTACTAACTAAAAACTTGCTTTTTCAAATCGTGCCAATATGGCAAAGTTAGAGCACGGAAAGTTGAATCTGTTTTTATACAATTCCGATTTTCTCCGAAAACTGGGTTCAAAATTAGGTTTTCTGGTTGAATGACAAATGTAAGTAAACTGATGAGCTACTTACTGGACTGGGCTTTTTTAAATCGTCCATATTGGCTAAGTTTAGCACGGAAAATTAGAAAACTGAAATTTTTACAAATTCATGATTTTCTCGAAAAGTGGGTTCAAAATTAGTTTTCTAGTTTTGAATGACAAATGAAAGTAAACTGGATGCGCTACTCAACTGAATCATTGCTTTTTTTAAATCGTCCCAATATTGGCAAGTTAGAGCACGTTAAAAGTTGAGAAAATTGATTTTTTTACAAATTCACGTTCTCGAAATGGTTGTTCAAATTAGTTTTTTCTGGGTTTGAATGGCAACGTCAACTAACTGTATGCGCTACTAACTAAAAAACATTGCTTTTTGCAATCGTGGCCAATATTGGCAAAAAGTAGAGCACGGAAAAGTTCAGAATACTGAAATTCTACAAATTCACCGTTTTTCTCGAAAGTGGGCTTCAAAATGAGTTTACTAGGTTTGAATGACAATTAGTAAACTGGATGGCGCTACTAAACTGAAACATGCTTTTTTTAAATCGTCCCAATAGTTGGCCAAAGTTTAGGCACGGAAGTTGTAAAAAACTGAATTTTTTACAAATTCATCACGATTTTCTCGAAAGTGGGTTTCAAAATGAGTTTTCTAGGTTTAAATGACATGTAAGTTACTGGACTACGCTACTAACTGAATCATTGCTTGTTTTTAAATACGTCCCAATATTGGCAAAGTTAGAGCACGGAAAAGTTGAGAATACTGAATTTTTACAAATTCACGATTTTTCCCTCGAAAAGTGGGTTCAAAATGAGTTTTACTAGGTTTGAATGACAAATGTAAGTAAACTGGTATGCCGCTACTACTGAACATTGCTTTTTTAAATCGCCCATATTGTCAATTAGGGCACGGAAAGTTGTAAAACTGAATTTTTTACAAATTCACGATTTTCTTTTAAATTGGTTCAAAATGAGTTTTCTAGTTTTGATGACAAAAAGTAAGTACAACTGGATGACTCTTACAACTGAAACTTGCTTTTTAAATCGTCCCAATCATTGGGCAGTTTAGGGCACGGAAAAGTTGTAAAACTGAATTTTTACAAATTTCACGATTTTCTTGAAAAGTGGGGTTCAAAATGAGTTTCTTCTAGGTTGAATGACAAAAGTAGTAAACTGGATGACGCTAACTTACTGAACATTGCTTTTGGGGAAAGCGTCCCAATATTGGCGAAAGTTAGAGCAACGGAAAAGTTGAGAAAATGAATTTTACAAATTCACGTTTTCCTCGAAAAGTTGTTCAAATAGTTTCTGGTTGAATGACAAATGAAGTAAACTGGATGTCGCTACTAACTGAAAAATTGCTTTTTTAAATCGTCCCCAATATTGGCAAAGTTAGAGCACGGACAAAGTTGAGAAACGAATTTCTACAATTCATGATTTTCTCGAAAGTGGGTTCAAATGAGTTTTCTAGGTTTTGATTACAAATGTAAAGTAAACTGGATACGCTACTAACTGAATCATTGCTTTTTTAAATCGTACCCAATATTGGCAAGTAGGGCAACTGAAAGTTGTAAAACTGAATTTTTACAAATTACGATTTCTGAAAGTGGGTTCAAAATGATTTTCTAGGTTTGAATGACAAAGTAATAAACTGATGCGCTACTTACTGAAACATTGTCTTTTTGAAATACGTTCCCAATATTGGCAAAGTTAGAGCACGGAAAGTGAGAAAACCTTGATTTTTTACATTCACTATTTCCTCGAAAGTGTGTTAAAAATGAGTTTTCTTGGGTTTGAATGACAAATTAGTAACTAATGCGCTCTAACTGAATCAATTTCTTTTTTAAATCGTCCGAATATTGCAAGTTAGAGCACGGAAGTTGAGAAAACTGAATTTTTAAAAAAATTCTGATTTCTCGAAGTGTTCAAAATAAGTTCTAGGTTTGGAATGACAAATGTAGTAAACGGGATGCCGCTACTACTGAAACTTGCTTTTTTAAATCGTCCCAAATTTGGCAAAGTTAGAGCACGGAAAAAGTTTGAGAAAAACTGAATTTTTACAATTCACGATTTTCTCGAAAGTTGGTTCAAAATGAGTTTTTCTGGGTTTTTAAATGACAAAAGTAATAAACTGATGGCGCTTCCTAACTGAACATTGCTTTTTAAAATCGTCCCAATATGGCAAAGTTAATCACGGAAAAGTTGAGAATACTGAATTTTACAATGCACGATTTTCTCGAAAAGTGGGTTTAAAATGATTTTCTGGGTTTGAATGACAATGTAAGTAACACTGGATGGGCTACTACTGATACTAGGCTTTTAAATCGTCCCAATATTTGGCTAAGTTAGAGCACGGAAAAATTGGAGATGAATTTTTACAATTCACGATTTTCTCGAAAAGTGGTTTCGAAATGATTTTTCTGGGTTTGAATCAAACTAAGTAAACGCTGGATGCGCTACTAACTTAAACATTGCTTTTTTAAATCGTCCCAATATGGAAAGTTAGAGCACGAAAAGTTGAGAAAACTGAATTTTTACAAATTCCGTATTTCTCGAAAAGTGGGTCAAAACATGAGTTTTCTAGGTTTGAATGCAAAAGTGAAGTCAACTGGATGCGCTACGTACTGAACACATTGCTTTTTAAATCGTCCCCTTATTGCAAGTTCGAGCACGGAAAAGTGAGAATCCTGAATTTTTATAAATTCACTATTTTCTCGAAAGTGGGTTCAAATGATTTTTCTAGTTTTAATGACAAAAAGTAGGTTCAACTGATGAGCTACTAACTGAAACATGCTTTTTTAAATCGTGCCATTTTGGCAAAGTTTTAGCACGGGGAAAAGTTGAGAAAACTGAATTCTTACAATTCACGATTTTCTCGACAAGTGGTTCAAAATGAGTTTTCTGGGTTGAATGCAAAAACTAAGTAACTGGAGATGCGCTACTAACTGAAACATGCTTTTTAAATCGTCCCCAATATTGGCAAAGTTAGGCAGCGGAAAAAGTTGTAAAACCTGAATTTTTACAAATTCCACGATTTTCTTGAAAGTGGTTCAAACTGGAGTTTTCTAGGTTTGGATGACCAAAGAATTAAACTGGATGCGCTACTTACTGAACATTGCTTTTTTGAATCGTCCCAATAGTGGCAAAAGTTGAGCACGGAAAAAAGTTGAGAAACTGAATTTTTACAATTCACGATTATTTTTTCCCCCCTTTTCGAAAGTGGGTTCAAAATGAGTTTTCTAGGTGTGAATGGACAAACAGTAAGTAACTGGAATGAGCTACTAAACTGAAACATTTGCTTTTTTAAATCGTCCAATATTGGCAAAAAGTTAGAGCACTGGAAAAGTTGAGAAAAAAAAAAAAACTGAATTTTTTAAATCACGATTTTCTCAAAAGTGTGTTCAAATTGAGTTTCTAGGTTTGAATGACAAATGTACGTAAACTGGATGAGCTACTAACGAAAGGAGGAGAATGAAATATGGGCTTGTTTCAAGATCGTGCCAATATTGGCTAAGTTTAGAGCACGGAAAAGTTAGAAAACTGAATTTTACAAATTCACGATTTTCTCGGAAGTGGTTCAAAATGATTTTTTCTGTAGGTTTGAATGACAAAAACGAAGTAAACTGATGCGCTACTAACTGAACAATTGCTTTTTTTTTAAATCGTCCCAATATTGGCAAAGTTGGGCACGGAAAAGTTTGAGAATACGAATTTTTACAATTCCGATTTTCTTGAAAGTGGGTTCAAAATGAGTTTTCTAGTTTGAATGACAAAAGTAAGTAAACGTATGCGCTACTTACGAACACATTGCTTTTTTTAAATCGTCCCAATATTGCAAGTTTAGAGCCGGAAAAGTTGGAACTGAATTTTTACAAATTCACGATTCCTCACAAAGTGGGTTTCAAATGATTTTCTAGGGTTTGAATACAACTGTAGTACATGGATGAGCGATAACTGAAACATTTTCTTGTGCACAAAATCGTGTCCAATGTTGGCTAGTTTAGAGCATAGGAAGAGTTTAAGAAAACTGAATTTTTACAAGTTCACGATTTCTCGAAAGTGGGTTCAAAATGAGTTTCTGGGCTGAATTACGAAATGTAAGTAAACTGGATGCACTACTAACCTGAATCATTGCTTTTTTAAATCGTCCGAATATTCGCAAAGTTAGAGCACGAAAGTTGAGAACTGATTTTTACAATTCTGATTTTTCCTCGAAAAGTTGGTTCAACGATAATTTTTCTAGTTTGAATGACAAATGTAAGTAAACTGGATGCGCTACTACTGAAACTTGCTTTTTAATCGTCCCAATATTGGCTAGTTAGAGCACGGAATAAGTTGAGAAAAACTGAATTTTACAATTCACGGATTTCTTCTCGAAAGTGGGTTCAATAGTTTTCTGGGTTTTAAATGCCGAAAGTAAGTAACTGGATGCGCTACTACTGAAACCTTGCTTTGTTAAATCGTCCTGAATAGTTTGCAAATTTTAGAGCACGGAAAAGTTGAGGAATACTGAATTTTTTTACCATTCAACGATTTTCTTTCTCGAAAAGTGGGTTCAAAATGATTTTTATGGGTTTTGAATGACAAATGTAAGTAACTTGTAGCTACTACTGAAGGACTGGCTTTTTTAAATCGTCCAATATTGGCTAAGTTAGACCACGGAAATTGAGAAACTGAATTTTTACAAATTCACGATTTTTCTCGAAAAGTGGGTTACAAAATGAGTTTTCTGGTTGATGACAACTTTAAGTACACGGAGTGCGCTACTAACTGAAACATTGCTTTTTAAATCGTCCCAATATTGGCATGGAAAGTAGAGCACGGAAAGTTTTGAGAAACTGAATTTTTACAATTCACGATTTTCTTTAAAATTGGTCACAAATGAGTTTTCTAGGTTTGAATGACAAATTGTAAGTAAACGGGAATGAGCTTAACTGAACATTGCTTTTTTTAAATCGCCCAATTTGGCTAAGTTAGAGCACGGAAACGTTGGAAATACTGATTTTTATAATTCATATTTTTCTCGAAAGTGGGTTCAAAATGATATTTCCTAGTTTGAATGACACCAGTATGTAAACTGATGAGCTACTAACGAACATTGCTTTTTTAAATTCGTGCCAATATTGGCAAAGTTAGAGCACGGAAAAGTTTAGAAAACTGAATCTTACAAATTCCGATTTTTTCTCGAAAAGTGGTTGCAATAATGATTTTTCTTTCTGGTTTGATGCAAAACTAAGTAAACTGGATTCGCTACTAACTGAAACATTGCTTTTAAATCGTCCCAATATTGGCACAGATAGGGCACTGAAAGTTTAAAAACTGTATTTTACAAATTCACGATTTTCTTGAAAGTGGGTTCAAAATGAGTTTTTACATAGGTTTGAATGACAAAAGTAAGTAAACTGGATGCGACTCCTTACTGGCAACATTGCTTTTTGAACATCGTCCAGCAATATTGGCAAGTTAGGCACGGAAGGTGAGAAACTGATTTTTACAATTCACGATTTCTCGAAAGTGGGTTAAAATGCGTTTTCTAGTTTAAATACAAATGAGTAAACTGTCATGAGCTACTACTGAAAAAACATTGCTTTTTTTTAAATCGTCCAATCTGGCAAGTTATAGCACGGAAAGTTGAGACAAACTGAATTTTTAGCAAAAATTCACGTATTTTCTCAAAAGTGGTGTTCAAATTGAGTTTTCTAGGTTTGAATTGAACAAATGTAAGTAATACCTGGATTAGCTAACTAACTGAATATTGCTTTTTCAAATCGTGCGCATATTGGCTAGTTAGAGCACGAAAGTTAAGAAACTGATTTTGTTACAATTCACGATTTTCTCGAACAAGTGGGTTCAAATGAGTTTTCCTAGGGTTTGAATGACAAAACTAAGTAACGGTGCGCTACTAACTGAAACATTGCTTTTTTACAATCGTCCCGCATATATTGGCAAAGTTTAAGGGCTACGAAAAAGTTGTAAAACTGAATTTTGTTTACAATTCACGATTTCTTGAAGTAGGGTTCAAAATTAGTTTTTTTCTAGGTTTGAATGACAAAAGTAAGTAACTGGATGCGCTAACTACTGAACATTGCTTTTGTAAAATCGGTACCATATGGCAAGTGAGAGTGCACGGAAAGTTGAGAAAACTGACGGAATTTTTACAAATTCACGATTTCTCCAAAAAAGTGGGTTCAAAATTGAGTTTTCCTAGGTTTTGAATGACAAATGTAAGTAAACTGATGAGCGACTAACTGAATATTGCTTTTTCAAATCGGCCAATCTTGGGCTAGTTAGAGCACGGAAGTTAAGAAAAACTGAATTTTTACAAATTCCGATTTTCTCGAAAAGTGGGTTTCAAAATGAGTTTTCTGGGCTTGAATGACAATGTAAGTAACTGATGCACTACTAAATGAATCATTGCTTTTTTTATCCGGTCCGAATATTGTCAAAGTTAACACGGAAAAGTTGGGAAAACTGAATTTTTGCAAATTCATGCTTTTTCTCGAAAAGTGGGTTCAAATGAGTTTTTTCTATGTTGAATGACAAATGTAAGTACACTGGATGCGCTAACTAACTGAACATTGCTTTTTTAATCGTCCATATTGGCAAAGTTAGGCACGGAAAAGTTGAGGAAAAAATAAAAAAAAACGAATTTTTCATTCACGATTTTCTCGAAAGTGAGGTTCAAAATTGAGTTTTTGTTTAAATGACAAAAGTAAGTAAACTGGATGCGCTACTAACCTGAACATTGCTTTTTTTAAAATCGTCCCAATTATTGGCAAGTTATAGCACGGAAGTTGAGAATACTGAGTTTTAACAAATTCACGATTTTCTCGAAAGTGGTTCAAAATGAGTTTTCGGTTTGAATGACAACTGTATGTAACTGGATGAGCTACTAACTGTAAACATTGCTTTTTTAAATAGTCCCAATATTTGCTAGTTAGAGCCGAATAGGTGGAATAACTGAATTCTTTAATCAAATTCACATTTTCTCGAAAAGTGGGTTTCAAAATGAGTTTTGGTTTGAATGAACAAAACTAAGTAAACTGGATGCGCTACTACTGAAACATTGCTTTTTTAAATCGTCCAAATTTGGCAAAGTTGAGGCACGGCAAAGTTTGAGAAAACTGAATTTTTAACAAATTCACGATTTTTCTCGAAAAGTGTTTCAAATGAGTTTTATAGTTTGATGACAAGTGTAACCCTGGAATGCGCTTAACTAATGAAACATTGCTTTTTTAAATCGTCCCATTATTGGCAAAGTTAGACACGGAAAGTTGACGAATACGAATTTTTTATAATTCCTATTTTCTCGAAAAGTGGGTTCAGAATGCTTTTTCTAGGTTTGAATGACAAAAGTAGGTAACCTGGATGATCTTACTAACTGAAACATTGCTTTTTTAAATCGTTTGCCGAATATTGGCCAAGTTAGAGCACGGAAGTTGAAAAACTGAATTCTTACAATTCCCATTTTTCTCGAAAAGTGGGTTCAAATGATTTTTCTGGGTTTGAATGACAAACTAAGTAACTGGATGCGCTATTACTGAACATTGCTTTTTTAAATCGTCCAATTATGGCAAAGTTAGGCACGGAAAGTTGTAATGAATTTTACAAATTCAACGATTTTCTTGAAGTGGGTTCAAAATGAGTGTCTAGGTTGAATGACAAGTAAGTAAACGGGATGCGCTACTTACTGAAACATTGCTTGTTGAAATCGTCCCAATATTGGCAAAGTTGGAGCACGAAAGTTGAAACACTGAATTTTACAAATTCACGTTTCCTCAAAAGTGGGTTCAATGAGTTTTTCTAGTTTGAATGACAATGAGTAAACTTGATGATCTACATACTGAAATATTTGCTTTTTCAAATCGTGCCCAATCTTGGCTAAGTTAGAGCACGGCAAATGTTACGAAAACTGAATTTTTAACAAATTCTCGATTTTCTCGAAAGTGGTTTCAAAATGATTTTCTGGGCTTGAAATGAAACAAATGTATAACTGATGGCACTATACTGAATCATTGTTTTTTTAAATCGTCCGAATATTGGCAAAGTTAGAGCACGGACAAGTTAGAGAAACTGAATTTTTACAATTCATGTTTTCTCGAAAAGTGGGTTCAAAAATGAGTTTTCTTATGTTTGAATGCCAAATGTCCGTAAACTGGGATTGCGCTACTACTGAACATTGCTTTTTTAAATCGTCCCAATATTGGCACAGTTGAGCACGGAAAAAGTTGAGAATACTCAATTTTTACACATTCAACGATTTTCTCGAAAAGTGGTGGTTCAAAATGAGTTTTCTGGGGTTTGAATGACAAATGTAAGTAACTGGATGGCTACTAACTGAGGACATGGCTTTTTTTAAATCGTCCCAATATTGGCTAAGTTTAGAGCACGGAAAATTGAGAAACTGAATTTTACAAATTCACGATTTTCTCGGAAAAGTTGGTTCAAAATGAGGTTTCTAGGTTTGATGACAATGTAAGTAACTGGATGCGCTACTACTGAACATTGCTTTTTTAAATCGTGCCAATATTGCAAAGTTAGAGCACGTAAATGTAAGAAAAACTGAATTCTTTCACAATTCACATTTCTTGATAAAGTTGGTTCAAAATGAGTTTTCTAGTTTGCATGACAATGTAGTAAACTGGTGAGCTCAACTGAAATTGCTTTTTTTCGTCCAATATTGGCAAAGTTAGTAGGCACGGAAAGTTGGAAAATTGAATTTTTCCAAATTCACGATTGGTTTATCGAAGTGGGTTCCAAATTATTGTTCTAGGTTTGAATGACAAAAGTAACTTCCGGATGCGTCTACTAACTAAAACACTTGCTTTTTCAAATCCGGCCAATATTGCAAAGTTTAGAAGCAACGGCAAAGTTTAGATACTGAATTTTTACAATTCACGATTTTCTCGAAAAGTTGGTCAAATGAGTTTCCTGGGTTTTGAATGCCAATGTCAGTAAACCTGATGAGCTACTTACTGGACATTGCTTTTAAATCGTCCAACTATTGGCTAAAGTTATAGCACGGGAAAATTGAGAAAACTGAATTTTTACAAATTCATGATTTTCTCGAAAAGTGGGTTCAAAATGAGTTTTCTAGGTTGAATGACAAATTTAAGTAACTGGACTGAGCTACTAACTGAAAGCTTGCTTTTGTTAAATCGCCCATATTGGCAAAGTTAGAGCACCGGAAAGGTTGAGAAAATTGAAATTTTACAAATCAGATTTTCTCGAAATTGGTTCAAATTAGTTTTCTTCTGGTTGAATGGCATATAAGTACTTACTGGATGCGCTACTAACTAAAAACATTGCTTTTTTCAATCGAGCAATATTGGCAAAGTTCGAGCACGGGAAAAGTTGAGAAACTGAATTCTACAAATTCACGATTTTCTCGAAAGTGGATCTCAAGAATAGTTTACTAGGTTTGAAGGGATACAAATGTAAGTAAACTGGATTGCGCTACTACTGAAACATTGCTTTTTTTAAACGTCCCAATATTGTCCAAAGTTAGAGGCACAAGGAAAAAAGTTGTAAAACTGAATTTTACAAAATTCACAGATTTTCTCGAAAGTGTTCAAAGGAGTTTTTCTAGTTAAATGACAATGGTCAGTTCCTGGTACGCTACTAACTGAATCATTGCTTTTTTAAATCGTCCCAATATGGCAAAGTTAGAGCCCGGAAAAGTTGAGATACTGCATTTTTAACACAATTTAACGATTTTCTCGAGTGGTTCAAATGAGTTTTCTTAGGTTTTGGGAATGCAAATTAGTAACTGGATGCGCTACGACTTAAACTTGCTTTTTTAAATCGTCCCAATATTGGCAAAGTTGGGCACGGGAAAAGTTATGTAAAAACTGAATTTTAACAAGTCCGATTTTCTTGAAAAGTGGTTTCAAACTGAGTTTTTCTAGGTGGAATGACAAAAGGAAGTAAACTGGAGTGCGATACTACTGAACATTGCTTTTTTGAAATCGTCCCAATTTGGCAAGTTAGAGCACGGAAAGTGAGACACTGAATTTTTACAATTAAACGATTTTCTCAACAAAAGTGGTTCAAATTGAGTTTTTTCTAGGTTTTGCATGACGAAAACAATGTATAAACTGGATGAGTCTTACTAACTGAATATTGCTTTTTTCAAATCGTGCCAATATTGGCTAAGTAGAGCCACGGAAAGTTAAGAAAACTGAATTTTTACAATTCCCGATTGTCTTCGAAAAGTGGGTTCAAATGAGTTTTTCTGGTTTGAATGACAATGTAAGTAACTGGATAGCTACTAACTGAAACATTGCTTTTTTAAATCGGCCCAATATTGGCAAAGTTAAAGCACGGAAAAAGTTGAGAAAACCTGAATTGTCTACAAACGTCATGATTTTCTCGAAAAGTGGGTTCAAAAAAATGAGTTTTTGTCTAGGGTTGAATTGACAAAATGTAGTACTGGATACGCTACTAACTGAACTTGGCTTTTTTTTAATCGTCCCAATATTGGCAAAGTTTAGAGCACGGAAGTTTGAGAATACTGATTTTTACAAATTCACTGATTTTCTCGAAAGAAGTGGGTTATCTAGTTTTGAATGTCCACAATGTAAGTAACTGGATGCGCTTAACCTACCTGAAACATTGCTTTTTTAAATCGTCCCAATATGGCAAAAGTTAGGTGCACGGAAAAGTTGTAAACTGATTGTTTCAAATTCACGATTTTCTTGAAAAGTGGTTCAAAATGAGTTTTCTAGGTGGAATGACTAAAGTTACAGTAAACTGATGCGCTACCTTACTGAAACATTGCTTTTTTGAAATCGTCCCCATATGGCAAGTTAGAGCACGGGAAAGTTTGAGAAAACTGATTTTTACAATATTCACGAGGCTTTTCCCAAAAGTGGGTTTCAATGAGTTTTCTAGGTTGAATGACCAATGTAAGTTACTGGATGAGCTACTAACTGAACATTTGCTTTTGTCAAAAATCGTGCCAGATATTTGGCATAAGTTAAGCACGGAAAGTTTAGAAAACTGAAATTTTACAAATTCACATTTTCTCGAGAAAGTGGGTTTCAAATGAGTTTTTCTGGGGCTTGAATGACAAGTAAGTAACTGGAGCACTACTACTGAATCATATGCTTTTTAAATCGTCCGAATAATTGGCAAGTTAGAGCACGGCAAGTTGCGAACTGAATTTTTACAAATTCATGATTTTCTCGAAAAATGGTTCAAATAAGTTTCTAGGTTTGAATGACAAATGTAATAACTGATGCGCTACTACTGAACATTGCTTTTTTAATCGTCCAATATTGGCAAAGTTAGAGCACGGAAAGTTGAGAAAACGTGGACTTTTTACCATCAACGATTTTCTCGAAAAGTGGGTTCCAAATTATTTTTCCTGGGTTTAATGACAAAAGTAAAGTGTAAACTGGATGCGCTCTAACTGAACATTGCTTTTTTAAATCGTCCCAATACTTGGAAAGTTTAGAGCGACGAAAAGTGAGAATACTGAATTTTTTACACGTTCACGTTTTCTCGAAAAGTGGGTTCAAAAATGAGTTTCTGGTTTGATGACAAATGTAGTAAACTGGATTAGCTACAACTTGAGACATGGCTTTTTTAAAATCGTCCCAATATTGGCTAAGTTAGAGCACGGAAAATTGATAAAATGAATTTTATACAATCCACGATTTTCTCGAAAAGTGGGTTCAAAATGAAGTTTTCTAGGTTTGAAGACAAATGTATGTAACTGTATGAGCTACTAACTGAAACACTTGCTTTTTTAAATTCACACAGGGTCCCATATTGGCTAACGTTAAGCACGAAGTGTGAGAATCTGATTTCTTACAATTCACGATTTTCTCGAAAGTGGGTTCAATGATTTTTTCTAGGGTTTGATGACAAAACTAAGTAACTGATGCGCTACTACTGAAACATTGCTTTTTGTAAATCGTCCAATATTGGCAATAGTAGAGCAAAGGAAGTTGGAACTTGAATTTTACCAAATTCACGATTTTCTCGAAAAGTGTTCAAAATGATTTTCTAGTTTGAATGAAACAAAGTAAGTAAAACTGGATGCGCTACTCACTGAACCTTCTTTTTTTAAATCGTCCCTTATTGGCACACGTTAGAGCCGGAAAAGTTGAGAATTACTTGATTTTATATAATTCAGCTATTTTCTCGAAAGTGGTTCAAATGATTTTCTGAGGTTTGAATGACAAGTAGGTAACTGATGAGGCTACTAACTGAAACATTTCTTTTTTAAATCGTTCCAATATTGGCAAGTTAGATCACGAAAAAGTTGCGAATGAATTCTGACAAATTCACGATTTTCTCGAAAGTTGGTTCACATGAGTTTTCTAGGTTTGAATGACAAAAGTAGTGCCGTATGATCTACTAACTGAAACATTTGCTTTTTTAATCGTCCCCAATATTGGCTAACGAGCAGCGACAAGCTGAGATTGCCCATTTTTACAAATTCAACGATTTTCCTCCAAAAGTGAGGTTCACATGATTTTCTAGGTTTTGAATGACAAAATGTAAGTAACTGATAACGCTACTAACTGAACTTGCATTTTTAATCGTGCAATATTGGCAAAGTTAAGCACGGCATAAAAGTTGAGAAACTGAATTTTTACAATTCATAATTTTCTCGAAAAGTGGGGTTCAAATTAGTTTCTGGTTTGAAAATGCAAATAAAATAACTGGATACGCTACTAACTGAACTTCCTTTTTTAAATCGTGCCATATTTGGCTAAGTAGAGCACGGAATAGGTGAGAATACTGAATTCTTACAAATTCACGATTTTCTCGAAAAGTGGTTCAAAATGAGTTTTCTAGGTTTGAAATGACAAAAGTAATGTAAACTGGATGCGTACTAACTGAAACATTGCTTTTTTCAAATCAGTCCCAAATTGCCAAGTTAGAGCACGGAAAAGTGGAGAAAACTGATTTTTCTAAAATTCACGATTTCTTCAACAGTGGGTTCAAAAACGAGTTCAGGTTTGATTGATGAATGACAAAAGTACGTAAACTGGATACGCTACTACTGAAACATTGCTTTTTTAAATCGTGCCAATATAGTGGGCACAAAGTTAGAGCACGGAAAAGTGAGAAAAACTGAATTTTACAAATTCACGATTGTCTGAGAAAAGTGGGTTCAAAATGAGTTTCTGGTTTCCAACCGAACCCCCCCCACCAAGTAAAGTAAGTTTAAGGATGCGTACTAACTGAAACATTGCTTTATTTAAATCGTCCCATGTATTGATAAGTTAGAGCACGGAAGACGGTGAGAGAGAATACTGAATTCTTAAAAATTCACGATTTTCTCGAAAAGATGGGTTCAAAATGAATTATCGGGTTTGGAATGTGTGACAAACAGTACGTAAACTGGATGCGCTACTACCTGAAACATCTGGTTTTTTAAATCGGTCACAATATGGCAAAGTTTAGAGCACGGAAAATTGAAGGAGAAAACTGAATTTTTTTATAAATCACGATTTTCTTGAAAAGTGCTGTTCAAAAAACGAGTTTTCTAGTTGAATGACAAAAAAGTAAACTGATGCGCTACTAACGGAAACATGCTTTTTTAATCGTGCCAATATTGGCAAAGTTAGAGCACGGAAAAAGTTGAGGAAAACAGATTTTTACAAATCACGAATTCTCGGAAAAGAAAAAAAAAAACAAAAAAAAAAAAAAATGGTTCAAAATGAGTTTTCTAGGTGAAGACAAAAGTAAGTAAACTGGATCGCTACTAACTGAAACAGCTTTTTTTTTTTCTTTAAATCGTCCCAATATGGCTAAGTTAGAGCACCGAAAGAAGGTGAGAATACTGAATTTATACAACTAGTATTTATTTTGATTTCGCGAAAAAGTTGGTTCAAAAGTATTTTCTAGGTTTGAATGACAAAGTAAGAAACTGGAGTGCGCTACAACTGGAAACATTGACTTTTTTTAAATCGTTCCCAATATGGCAAAGTTTATGAGCACAGAAAAAGTTGAGAAAAACGTGAATTGTACAAAATTCACGATTTTCTCGCGAAAAGGTGTTCAAAAATGAGTTTTCTGGGTTGAATGACAAAAGTAAGTAAACTGGATGCGCTACTAACTGAAACATTGCTTTTTTAAAATCGTCTCCAATTTTGGCAAAGTTATGAGCACGGAAAGTTGAGAACTCAGATATTTTACAAAATTCACGATTTTCTCGAAAAGTGGGTTCAAAAGAGTTTTCTAGGTTATGAATGACAAAGTAATAAACTGGAGAGCACTAACTGTGCAAACATTGCTTTTAAATCGACAGTATTGGCTAAGTATACCACGGAAGAGAGTAAAAATACTGAATCTGAAAAATTCACGATTTTCTCGAAAAGTGGGTTCAAAATGAGTTCTAGGATTTGAATGACAAAAGTAAGTAAACTGGCATGCGCTACTAATGAAAAACACTGCTTTTTTAAAATTGTCCCAATATTGGCAAAGTTAGAGGCACGGAAAAGTTGAGAAAACAGAATTTTTATAAATCACATTTTCTTGAAAGTGGGTGTTTCAAACACGAGTTTTCTAGGTTTGAATGACAAATGTAAGTAAACTGGATGAGCTCAATACCTGAAAACATGATTTTTTAAAATCGTCCCAATATTGGCTAAGTTAGAGCACGAAAAGTTAAAAAAACCTGTGCAATTTTTATAAATTCACGATTTTCTTGAAAAGTGGGCTTCAAAACGACGTTTCTAGGTTGAATGACAAATGTAAGTAACGGATGAGCTACTAATGAACAATGCTTTTTTAAACTATCGTGCCAATTTTGTCAAAGTTAGGAGCACGGAAAAGTTGAGAAAATCTGAATTTTACAAATTCCGATTTTCTCGAAAGTGGGTTCAAAATGAGTTTTCTAGTTGAATGACAAAAAGTAAGTAAACTGATGCGCTACTAAACTGAAAATGCTTTAAAATAGTCCCAATATTGGCAAAGTTAGAGCACGGACAAAGTGAGAAAACTGAATTTTTACAAAAATTCACGAAATTTCTCGAAAGTGGGTTCAAATTGAAGTTTCTCTCAGGTTTGAGACAAAAGTAATTAAACTGTATGAGTTACTAACTGAAACATGTTTGAAATCGTCCCCACTATGGCAAAGTAGAGCACGGAAAATGGTTGAGAAAACTGAATTTACAAATGCACGATTTTTCTCGAAAAGGGGTTCAAACTAAGTTTCTAGGTTGCGACAAATGTAAGTAAAACGCATAGCGCTACTAACTGAACATTGACTTTGTTTAATATCTGTCCCCAATATTGGGACAAAGTAGAGCACGGAAAAAGTTGAGAATACTGAATTTTTACAAATTTCCCACCCCCGGGGGGATTTTCTCGAAAAGGGGTTCAAAATGATGTGTTCCTAGGTTTGAATGACAAAAGAAGTAAAACTGGATGCGCTACAACATGAAAC
Organism: Drosophila nebulosa; assembly: GCA_024703675.1. Taxonomy (NCBI): domain Eukaryota; kingdom Metazoa; phylum Arthropoda; class Insecta; order Diptera; family Drosophilidae; genus Drosophila; species Drosophila nebulosa. The sequence goes on along the minus strand of JANFPS010000088.1, from coordinate 10,473 downwards.
ATTGCTTTTTTAAATCGTCCCAAATATTGGACAAAGTTAGAGCACGGCAAAAGTTGAGGAAACTGAAATTTTAATAAATTCACGATTTCTCGAAAAGTGGGTTCAAAATGAAGGTTTTCTAGGTTGAATGACATAATGTAAGTAAAACTGGTAGAGCTAATAACTGAAACATCTGTTTTTTAAATCGTCCAATATTGGCCAAAGTTAGAGCACGGAAAAGTAGGAATAACTGAATTTTACAAATTCACGATTTTCTCGAAAAAGTGGGTCAAATATGAGTTTTATACACACAAATGAACAAAAGTAAGAAATGGATGCGCTCACTAACTGAACATTGCTTTTTAAATCGTCACAATATTGGCAAGTTAGACGCCACGGAAAGTTGAGAAAACTGAATTTTTAAAAAGTTCACGATTCTCGAACAGTGGGTTCAAAATGAGTTTCTAGGTTTGAATGACAAATGTAAGTAAACTGGATGAGCTACTACAGGAAACATGCGTTTTTAAATCGTCCAAATATTGGACCCTAAGTTAGAGCACGGAAAAGTTGAGAAACTGAATTTTTATAAATTCACGATTTTTTGACAAAGTGGGTTCAAAACTAGTTTCTAGGTTTGACTGACATAAGTAAAAGTAAACTGTAGAGCTACTAACTGAACCATTGCTTAAATCGTCCACAATATTGGCAAAGTAGAGCATCGGAAAAGTTGAGAATACTGAATTTTTACAAAATTCACGATTTTCTCGAAAAGATGGGTTCAAATGCGTGTTCGAGGTTTTGAATGGACAAAAGTAAGTAAACTGGATGCGCTACTAACTGAAACATGCTTTTTAATCGTCACAATGATGGAAGTTAGAGCACGCGAAAAGCTTGAGAAAAACTGCAATTTTTACCAAATCACGATTTTCTACGAAAAAGTGGGTTCAAAAAAAACTGAATTTTACAAATTCACGATTTTCTCACTGAAAAGTGGGTTCAAATGAGTTTCTAGGTTTGAATGACAAATGTAAGTAAACTGGATGAGCTACTACTGATAAACATTGCCTTTTTTAAATCGTCCCAATATTGGCTAAATTAGAGCACGGAAAAAATTGAGAAAAGAATTTTTACAAATTCACGATGTTTCTCGAAAAGTGGGTTCAAAATGTAGTTTTTCTAGGTTTGAATGACAAAAAGTAAGGTAAACTGGATACGCTACTAACTGAAACAAGTGCTTTTTTAAATCGTGCAATATTGGCAAAGTTAGAGCCGGAAACAAGTTGAAAAAAACTGAATTTTGACAAATTCACGATTTTCTCGAAAAGTGGGTTTCAAAATGAGTTTGCTAGGGTTTGCAATGACAAAAGTAAGTAAAACCTGGATGCGTTACTACTGAAACATTGCTTCTTTTTTTAAATCGTCAAAATATTGGCTAAGTTAGAGCACGGAAAAATGAAGAAAACTGAATTTTTTACAAATTCAGATTTTCTCGAAAAGTGCGGTTCAAAATGAGTTTTATAGGTTTGAATGACAAAGGTAAGAAACTGGATGGCTACTAACTGAAAACATTGCTTTTTTAAATCGTCCCAAATTGGTCTAAGTTAGAGCACGAATAGGTGAAAGGAATACTGACTTCTTACAAATTCACGATTTTTCTCGAAAAAGTGGGTCAAAATGAGAGATGAGTTATATAACGAGGTAATATGTAGAAAAATGGACAAAAGTAAGTAAACTGGATGCGCTACTAAACTGAAAACATTGCTTTTTAATCGTCCCCCACTATTTGCCTACAAGTTAGAGCACGGAAAAATTGAGAAAAGAATATTTAAAAATTCACTATTTTCTCGAAAAGGGGTTCAAAATGAGTTTTCTAGGTTTGAATGACAAATGAAAGTAAACGGATTCAGACTACTAACTGAAACATGCAGTTTTTAAATCGTCCCAATATGGATAAGTTAGAGCACGGAATAGGTGAGATTACCTGAATTTCTTACCAAATTCACGATTTTTCTCGACAAAAGTGGGTTCAAAATGAGTTTTCTAGGTTGAAGGACAAGATGTAAGTAACTGGATGAGCTACTAAACTGAAACATTGCTTTTTAAATCAAATCGTGCCAATATTGGCAAAGTTAGAGCACGGAAAAGTTGCGAAAACGAATTCTTAAAAAATTCACGATTTTCTTGAAAAGTGGGTTCAAAACGAGTTTTCTAGGTTTGAATGACAAAAGTAAGTAAACTGGATACGCTACTAACTGAAACATTGCTTTTTTAAAATCGTGCAATTTTGGCAAAGTTAAGAGACGGAAAGTTAGAAAACTAATTCTTACAAATTCACGTTTTTTCTCGAAAAGTGGGTTCAAAATGAGTTTTCCTAGGTTTGAATAACAAAGTAAGTAAACGGATGCGTACTAACGGGAAACGTTGCTTTTTTAAATCGTCCCAATATTGGCAAAGTTAGAGCACGGAAAAGTTGAGAAAACTGAATTTTTATAAATTCACGATTTTCTCGAAAAGTGGGTTCAAAATGAGTTTCTAGGTTTGAATGACAATAGTAAGTAAACTGGATACGCTACTAACTGAAACATTGCTTTTTTAATCGTGCCAATATTGGCAAAGTTAGAGCAGGGAAAAGTTGAAAAACTGATTTTACAAATTCAGTTTCTCGAAAAAAGGGTTCAAAACTGAATTTTTACAAATTCACGATTTTCTCGAAAAGTGGGTTCAAAAGAGTTTTCTAGGTTTGAATGACAAAAGTAAGTAAACTGGATGCGCTACTAACTGAAACTTGCTTTTTTAAATCGTCCCAATTTTGGCAAAGTAGAGCACGGAAAATTTTAGAAAACCGAATTTTTACAAATTCACGATTTTCTCGTAAAAGTGGGTTCAAAATGAGTTTTCTAGGTTTGAATGACAAAAGTAAGTAAACTGGATGCGCTACTAACTGAAACTTTGCTTTTTTAAATCGTGCCAATATTGGCAAAGTTAAAGCACGGAAAAGTTGAGAAAACTGAATTTTTAAAATTCACGTTTTTCTCGAAAAGTGGGTTAAAAATTTAGTTTTTAGGTTTGAATGACAAAAGTAAGTAAACTGGATGGCTACTAACTAAAACATTGCTTTTTTAAAATCGTCCAATATTGGCAAAAGTTAGAGCAGGGAAAAAATTGAGAAAACTGAATTTTTAAAATTCACGATTTTTCTCGAAAATGGGTTAAAAATGAGTTTCTAGGTTTGAATGACAAATGTAAATAACTGGATGCGCTACAAACTAAAACATTCTTTTTTAAATCGTCCCAATATTGGCAAAGTTAGAGCCACGGAAAATTGGGAAAACTGAATTTTATTTATAAATTCACGATTTCTCGAAAAGTGGGTTCAAAATGAGTTTCTAGGCTTGAATGAGAAAAGTAAGTAAACTGGATGAGCTACCAACTGAAACATTGCTTTTTTAAATCGTGCCAATATTGGCAAAGTTAGAGCAGGGAAAAAAGTAGAGATTACAAAAATTTTGGGTTCAAATGAGTTTCTAGGTTGAATGAAAAAGTAAGTAAACTGGATGCGCTACTAACTGAAACATTGCTTTTTAAATGTCCCGATATTGGCAAAGTTAGACCCAGGGGAAAAAATTTGAGAAAACGAATTTTTACACATTCACGATTTTCTCGAAAATTGGGTTCAAAATGAGTTTTCTTGGTTTGAATGACAAATGTAAGTAAACTGGATGAGCTACTAACTGAAAACATTGTTTTTTAATCTTTCCCAATATTGGCTAAGTTAGAGCACGGAAAAGTTGAGAAAACTGAGTTTTTACAAATTCACGATTTTCTCGAAAAGTGGGTTCAAAATGAGTTTTCTAGGTTTGAATGAAAAATGTAAGTAAACTGTATGAGCTACTAAACTAAAAACATTGCTTTTTTAAATCGCCCCAATTTGGCAAAGTTAGAGCACGGAAGAGGTGAGAAAACTGAATTTCTACAAATTCACGATTTTCTCGAAAAGTGGGTTCAAAATGAGTTTTCTAGGTTTGAATGACAAATGAAAGTAAACTGGTTGAGCTACTAACTGAAACATTGCTTTTTTAAATCATCCCAATGTTGGTAAAGTTAGAGCACGGAAAATTTTGTGAAAAACTGAATTTTTAAAAATTTCACGATTTCTCGAAAAGTGGGTTCAAAATGAGTTTTTAGGTTTGAATGACAAAAGTAAGTAAACGGGAAATGAGCTACTAACTGAAAACATTGCCTTTTTTAAATCGTCCCAATATGGCAAAGTTAGAGCCACGGAAAAGTTGAGAAAATGAATTTTTACAAATTCACGATTTTCTCGAAAAGTGGGTTCAAAAGGGAGTTTTCTAGGTTTGAATGAAAAATGTAAGTAAGCTGGATGCGCTACAAACTGAAACATTGCTCTTTTAAATCGTCCCAATTTTGGGCCAAAGTTAGAGCACGGAAAACTTGGGAAAACTGAATTTTTCCCAAATTCACGATTTTCTCGAAAAGTGGGTTCAAAATGAGTTTTTCTAGGTTTGAAGACAAATGTAAGTAAACTGGATGAGCTACAAAACTGAAACATTGCTTTTTAAATCGCCCCAATTTTGGCAAAGTTAGAGCACGGAAAAGTTGAGAAAACTGAATTTTTTATAAATTCACGATTTTCTTGAAAAGTGGGTTCAAAAATGAGTTTTCTAGGTTTGAATGACAAATGTAAGTAAGCTGGATGCGCTACTAACTGAAACATTGCTCTTTTAAAATCGTCCCAAATATGGCTAAGTTAGAGCACGGAAGAGGTGAGAATACTGAATTCTTAAAAATTTCACGATTTTCCGAAAAGTGGGTTCAAAATGAGTTTTCTAGGCTTGAATGAAAAAAAGTAAGTAAACTGGATGCGCTACTAACTCAAACTTTGCTTTTTTAAATCGTCCCAATATTGGCAAAAGTTAGAGCACGGAAAAGTTGAGAATACTGAATTTTTAAAAATTTCACGATTATCTCGAAAATTGGTTTTCAAAATTAGTTTTTTGGGTTTGAATGACAAAAGTAAGGAACTGGATGCGCTACAAAACTAAAAACATTCCTTTTTTAAATCGTCCCAATATTGGCAAAGTTAGGGCACGAAAAAATTGAGAATACTGAATTTTTCCCAAATTCACGATTTCTCGAAAAGTGGGTTAAAAAATAAGTTTTCTAGGTTTGAATGACAAATGTAAGTAAACTGGATGAGCTACTAACTGATACATGCTTTTTTAAAAATCGTCCCAATATTGGCAAAGTAGAGCAGGAAAAGTTGAGAAAACTAAATTTCTTAAAAATTTCACGATTTTCTCGAAAAGTGGGTAAAAGATGAGTTTTCTACGTTTGAAGGGCCCAAAAGAAAATTTAAACTGGATGAGCTACTAACTGAAACATGGTTTTTTTAAATCGTCCCAATATTGGCAAAGTTAGAGCACGGAAAAAATGGGAAAACTGAATTTTTTACAAATTCACGATTTTCTCGAAAAGTGGGTTCAAAATGAGTTTTCTAGGTTTGAATGACAAATGTAAGTAAGCTGGATGCGCTACTAACTGAAACATTGCTCTTTTAAATCGCCCCCAATATGGCAAAGTTAGAGCACGGAAAACTTGGGAAAACTGAATTTTTACAAATTCACGATTTTCTCGAAAAGTGGGTTCAAAATGAGTTTTCTAGGTTGAATGAAAAAATGTAAGAAGCTGGATGCGTACTAACTGAAACATTGCTCTTTTAAATCGTCCAATATTGGCAAAGTTAGAGCACGGAAAATTTGGGAAAAACTGAATTTTTAAAAATTTCACGATTTTCTTGAAAAGTGGGTTCAAAATGAGTTTTAGGTTTGAATGACAAATGTGGGTAAGTGGATGCGCTACTAACTAAAAACATTGCTCTTTTAAATCGTCCCAATTTTGGCTAAGTTAGAGCACGGAAGAGGTGAGAATACTGAATTCTTACAAATTCACGATTTTCTCGAAAAGGGGGTTCAAAATGAGTTTCTAGGCTTGAATGACAAAAGTAAGTAACTGGATGCGCTACTAACTCAAACATTGCTTTTTAAATCGCCCCAAATTGGCAAAGTTAGAGCACGGAAAATTTGAGAATACTGAATTTTTACAAATTCACGATTATCTCAAAAATTTGGGTTTTAAAAAATTAGTTTTTTGGGTTTGAATGACAAAGTAAGTGAACTGGATGCGCTACTAACTGAAACATTGCTTTTTTAAATTTGCCAATATTGGCAAAGTTAGAGCACGGAAAAATTGAGAAAACTGAATTTTTCCAAATTCACGATTTTCTCGAAAAGTGGTTTCAAAATGAGTTTTCTAGGTTTGAATGACAAATGTAAGTAAGCTGGATGCGCTACTAACTGAAACATTGCTCTTTTAAATCGTCCCAATATTGGCAAAGTTAGAGCACGGAAAACTTGGGAAAACTGAATTTTTACAAATTCACGATTTCTCGAAAAGTGGGTTCAAAATGAGTTTTCTAGGTTTGAATGACAAATGTAAGTAAGCTGGATGAGCTACTAAACTGAAACATTGCTTTTTTAAATGTCCCAATATTGGCAAAGTTAGAGCACGGAAAATTTGGGGAAAACTGAATTTTTACAAATTTCACGATATTCTCGAAAAGTGGGTTCAAAATGAGTTTTCTAGGTTTGGATGACAAATGTAGGTAAGCTGGATGAGCTACTAACTGATACATTGCTTTTTTGAATCGTCCCAATGTTGCCAAAGTTAGAGCACGGAAAATTTGAGAAAACTGGAATTTTACAAATCACGATTTCTCAAAAAGTGGGTTCAAATTGAGTTTTCTAGGTTTGAATGACAATAGTAAACTGGATACGCTACTAACCTGAAAACATTGTTTTTTTTAATCGTGCCATATTGCAAAGTTAGAGCACGGAAAGTTGAGAAAACTGAATTTTTACAAATTCACGATTTTCTCGAAAAAAAGGGTTCAAAAATGAATTTTTACATATTCACGATTTTCTCGAAAGTGGTCAAAAAATGAGTTTCTAGGTTTGAATGACACATAGTAAACTCGGAACGCTACTAAACTGAAACATGTTTTTTTTAATCGTGCAATATTGGCAAAGTTAGAGCACGGAAAAGTGTGAGAAATGAATTTTTACAAAATCACGATTTCTCGAAAAAAGGGTTCAAAAAACTGAATTTTTACAAATTCACGATTTTCTCGAAAAGTGGGTTCAAAATGAGTTTCTAGGTTGAATGACAAAAGTAAGTAAACTGGATGCGCCTACTAACTGAACATTGCTTTTTTTAAATCTTCCCCAATATTGGCAAAGTTAGAGCACGGAAAATTAGAGAAAAACCTGAATTTTACAAATTCACGATTTTCTCGAAAGTGTGCGTTCAAAATGAGTTTTCTAGGTTTGAATGACAATAGTAAAATGGATACGCTACTGACTTGAAACATTGTTTTTTTTAATTCGTGCCCAATTTATTGGCATCAAAGTTAGAGGCACGGCAATAAGTCGAGGAAAACTGAATTTTTACAAAATTCAACGATTTTATCGAAAAAAGGGTTCAAAAACTGAATTTTTACAAATTCACGATTTTCTCGAAAAAGTGGGTTTCCAAATGAGTTTTTCTAGGTTTGAAGGACAAAAGTAAAGTAAACTGGATGCGCTACTAACGAAAACATTGCTTTTTACATCGTCCCAATATTGGCAAAGTTAGAGCACGGAAAAGTTTGAGAAAAAAACTGAATTTTACAAATTCACGATTTTTCTCGAAACGTGGGTTTCAAAATGAGTTTCTAGGTTTGAATGACAAAAGTATAAGTAAACTGGATGCGCGCTACTAACTGAAAGGATTGCTTTTTTAAATCGTGCCAAGATTGGCGAAGTTAGAGCACGGAAAAGTTGAGAAAAACTGAAATTTTTATAACATTCACGATTTTCTCGAAAAAGTGGGTTTCAAAATGAGTTTTCTAGGTTGAATGACAAAAGTAAGTAAACTGGATGCGCTACTAAACTGAAAAGATTGCTTTTTAAATCGTGCCACTATTGGCAAAGTTAGAGCACGGAAAAGTTGAGAAAACTGAATTTTATAAAATCACGCTTTCCCCCCCTCGAAAAATGGGTTCAAAATGAGTTTTCTAGGTTTGAAGACAAAAGTAAATAAATGGATGCGCTACTAACTGAAAACCATTGCTTTTTTAAATCGTCCCAATATGGCAAGTTACGAGCACTGGAAAGTTGAGAATACTGAATTTTTATAAATTCCACGATTTTCTTCCGAAAGATGGGATCAAAAATGAGGTTTCTAGGTTGAATGACGAAAAGTAAGTAAACTGGATGGCTACTAACTGAAAGATTGCTTTTTTAAATCGTGCCAATATTGGCAAAGTTAGAGCACGAGAAAAGTTGTGAGAAAAACTGAATTTTTATAAATTCACGATTTTCTCGGAAAATGTGGTTCAAAATGAGTTTTCTAGGTTTGAATGACAAAAGTAAACTAAACGGCTGCCGCTACTAACTGAAACATTCTTTTTAAATCGTCCCAATATGGCAATGGTAGAGCACGGAAAAGTTGAGAATATGAATTTTTATAAAATCACGCATTTTCTCGAAAAGTGCGTTCAAAATGAGTTTTTCTAGGTTTGAATGAGAAAAGTAAGTAAACTGGATGAGCTACAAAGTGAAAACATTGCTTTTTTAAATCGTGCCAATATGGCCAAAGTAGAGCACGGAAAAAGTAGAGATTACTGAAATTTTGGTTTCAGAATGAGTTTCTAGGTTTGAATGACAACACCACCGTAATGTAAACTGGATGCGCTACTAACTGAAAAATTGCCTTTTTTAAATCGTCCCGATATTGGCAAAGTTTAGAGCACGGAAAAAATGAGAAAACTGAATTTTTACAAATTAACATTTTCTCGAAAATTGGGTTTTCAAAATGAGTTTTTTGGGTTGCAATAAACAAATGTAAGTAAACGGATGAGCTACTAACTGAAAACAATTGCTTTTTTAAATCGTCCCAATATGGCCAAAGTTAGAGCACGGAAAAGTTGAGAAAACTGAATTTACAAACTTCACGATTTTCTCTGAAAAGTGGGTTCAAAAATGAGTTTCTAGGTTTGATTGACAAATGTAAGTAAAAACGTATGAGCTACTAACTGGAAACATGCTTTTTGAAATCGTCCAATTTAGGCAAAGTTAGAGCACGGAAAAGGTGAGAAAACGAATTTTTACAAATTTCACGATTTTCTCGAAATTGGGTTCAAATGAGGGGTTTTCTGGGTTTGAATGACAAATGTAAGTAAAACTGGATGCGCTACTAACTGAAACATTGCTTTTTTAAATCCGTCCCAATATTGGCAAAGTTAGAGCACCGGGAAAGTTGAAATACTGAATTTTTATAAATTCCAGATTTTCTCGAAAAGTTGGGTTCAAAATGAGTTTTCTAGGTTTGAATGAGCAAAAGTAAGTAAAACTGGATGAGTACCAACTGAAACATTGCTTTTTTAAATCGTACCAATATTGGCAAAGTAGAGCACGAGAAAAAGTAGAGATTACTGAATTGTGGGTTCAGATATGAGTTTTCAGGTTTCTGAATTGCCAAAAGTAAGTAAAACTGGATGCGCTACTAACTGAAACATTGCTTTTTTAAATCGTCCCGATATTGGCAAAGTTAGAGCACGGAAAAATTGAGAAAACTGAATTTTTACAAATTCACGATTTTCTCGAAAATTGGGTTCAAAATGAGTTTTCTGGGTTTGAATGACAAATGTAAGTAAACTGGATGAGCTACTAACTGAAACATTGCTTTTTTAAATCGTCCCAATATTGGCAAAGTTAGAGCACGGAAAAAGTTGAGAAACTGAATTTTTACAAATTCACGCTTTTTCTCGAAAAGTGGGTTCAAAATGAGTTTTCTAGGTTTGGATGACAAGTGTAAGTAAACTGATGAGCTACTAACTGAAACATTGCTTTTTTAAATCGACCCAATTTTGTCAAAGTTAGAGCAGGAAAGGTAGAAAACTGAATTTTACAAATTCACGATTTTTCTCGAAAAGTGGGTTCAAAATTTTTTTTCTAGGTTTGAATGACAAAGTAAGAAAAACTGTATGACTACTAACTGAAACATTGTTTTTTAAATCGTCCAATTTGGCAAATTTAAGAGGGGAAAAATTTTGAAAAAAACTAAATTTTTAAAAAAATTCACGTTTTTTTCTCGAAAGGGGGGTTAAATTTAGTTTTCTAGGTTTGAATCCCCAAAATGAGAAAAACTGGATATATCTCCCTAACTGAAACATTGCTTTTTTAAAATCCCCCCAATATTGGCAAAATTTTAGAGCAGGGAAAATTTTGAAAAAAAAATAAATTTTTTAAAAATTCCCATTTTCTCAAAATGGGGGTTTTAAAATAAAATTTTTTTCCCTGGGTTTTTAAAATTAAAAAAAGTAAGTAAACTGGAAATCCGTTTACAAAACTGAAAGATTGCTTTTTTAAACCCACT